>RDPX01000085.1:2006821-2025915 GCA_003991215.1 Morbakka virulenta
AAGTGAAATAACATTGATGACATGCAATTTGGTTTTATGTCTGGACAAGGAACTATTGATGCCATTTTTATCCTTAGACAAATGCAAGAGACCTTGGGAAGAGCAAGAAGCTGTACTTTGCCTTTGTGGATTTGGAAAAAGCCTTTGACAGAGTGCCAAGAGAAGTTGTTTGGTGGGCTTTACGGAAACTAGGAGTAAGTGAATGGCTGATTAAGGTTGTTCAGGCAATGCAGAGAAATGCTAAAAGTTGGGTAAGGGTCAACAGTTCCTATACTAAGAGTTTTGGTGTGGGAGTTGGAGTTCATCAGGGATCTGTACAAAGTCCACTGTTTTTTATTTGTGTTTTGGAAGCACTGTCAAGAAAGTTTCAAAAGGGTTGCCCAGAGGAATTTTTATATGCAGATGACCTGGTTCTCTCCAGTGAGACATTGGATGGTCTACTTGCTAAGTTAGAGACTTGGAAGAAGGGTTTGGAAGGTAAAGGTTTGAGAGTGAACATCGGAAAGACAAAAGTGATGGTCAGTGGTCACAATTTAGGAAAGCCATTGGAGAAAGGATAGTTTCCCTGTTCAGCCTGTAGGAAGGGAGTTGGGAGCAACTCAATCTATTGTGGTACTTGCAAGCACTGGGTACATAAACGATGCAGTGAAATAAAGGGCAAACTGACAGAAAGTAACCGTTTTAGCTGCAAGAGGTGCATAGAAGGAGAGGCAACCTGTGACTTAGACCTATGGAAAGTGCATTTGGAGGGTGAGGAAATTGAGGTTGTCCAGAAGTTATGCTACCTTGGTGACACCCTTGGAGTTGAGGGAGGAGCTGGTGCAAGTGTAACAGCAAGGGTTAACAGTGGATGGAGTAAGTTAAGGGAGCTGATGCCATTGTTAACCAGCAGAGCTCTGCCATTACCTACCAAAGGTAGAGTCTACCAGGCCTGTGTATGTAGCACAATGATGTATGGCAGTGAAATTTGGCCAGTGAAAGCTAAAGATGTCAGCCACATGGAGCCGAATGACATGAGAATGATAAGATTGATGTGCAACACAAGTCTAAAGGACAGGCTCAGTTCTAATGAACTCAGAAGGAGATTGAATCTGGACAGTATTGCCAGCTGTATGCAGAATGGGAGACTTCGTTGGTTTGGCAATGTGGAGAGAATGGACAAGAATGCTTGGGCAAGTAGATGCAGAACAATCAAGGTGACAGGAACCACTGACAGAGGAATACCAAAGAAAAACATGGGAGGAAGTGATAAGGATGGATCTCAAACAAAAAGGTGTCAGCAGAGACCTGGTGAAGGATAGGATAACTTGGAAGTCAATTTTAAGAAAGCATTCAACACATGCTAGCATGTAAAACAGACTTTAAACCGAATATGATGATGATGATGACTGAATGCTGAATGCTTGTAACTCAAAATCATAAATTACTAAAAGTTTTAACAGTTGCACAAATGCTATCACTTGAAACAGAAGAAATTTCATTGAGGTGAATAACTGAAATTCAACAAGCACAGGGGTTGCGGGTGGGGGTCATGAGACTGTTTAGACCTAAGTGTGGTCAAAGTCAATGGGAGTTGTGATGGAAATTCTGTCATGTATTTCCAAATAACTAATTTAACTCTGAGGAGAAAAACACTTAAAAATGCATGAATGGTTCCACTTTCCAGTTCAAGTCTTGCCAAAATACCTACAGTTCCTACTAAAACATCCAAGAACTTTTTTTTGTAAACATTATGTGGTTATAATTATGTGGTTTGCTGTGGATTTGTGTTTGGGTAAATACTATTTGACTTGAGTTTTGTTCATCATATTTCACTGAAAACGTCTAATTTACATTCTGATTTTTTTCTGTATTTATTCACTATTTTCTCCCCATGCATTAAAAAGAAAAGAAATATTGTATTTTGTCCATGATGTAAGTGACGTTAGAATCAGTGCAGAAATGATAATTAATTTAACAATTACATAAATTTTCAGCTTAAAAATTATGGAGGTCCATTTTCCAGATTGAAGTGTATTGTTTTGTATTTTTATTGTGATTTTAATGATTACAGTGGTAACCTTTTTATTTCAAAGATGATAAAATTAAATAACAAGTGAATTTTGATTAATTTCATTTTGGACATCATTATGACAGAATGTTGACATAATAGCAAAATCATGTTCTTATACAGTTTACAGTTTGAGAAGTTGCACAACATGCTACAGAAAGAAATCTGCCTGAAATGTAATATCAAGGGAAAGTACAAAGATTTACTGTGGAATTTGATTATTGACACAAAACATCATTTTATGTACTGTAATGTGATGCTCCATGAGGCACTTTATATCACCATGATATATCACAATTGGGAACTTGCTATATCTTGGAAAAATATGTAATTTTAGATTCATAACCATCAAGTCCTGTTTGATTGGCTCATTTGATTTCATTTGGAATTTTTTGTGTTCTCCCATACCCATCTAAACCTGCTTGTTTATTCTTTGTGTTAATCATTTCATTTGGTACATGTAATATCATGCAAAGAGTTAAACCTTAAGGTAATGTTTATTGTCTTTGAACACTAATCTAAATATTTTGTAATAGGTACATTATCAAGCTCTGGGGAGATGGTTCCAGTACATTGAACATGCTCAAGACATACCCAGACATTCTTAGGAACGCACAGGTAAATTTGATTATCTTCATAGCTCATGCAAGATAATGTAAAAATCATTTTAAGCCCTGATGATAATTTGCTAGAGTTTTTTTAACTAAATAATCACTCTGATGGCTTAAGTAGGAAACGTTTGAAATATTATTATTAAGGATGATATCATCAGTCCCTTAGATCCTTGTTTTTGATGAGAGTAAATGCTTTGAAAGTAGCCTTGTGACAATAAAGTGATGGTACAAATTATGTTTAGTTGACACATTGAAGAAAATAATATAATATAGATTGAAGGGATTTGGAATTGTAGAAAAGTAAAAAGTATGTATGCACTTAACTTGATTCATTTCAGTGCCTATAGCTATCATGGCCACTTACTCTTCCACCCAAGCTATCAGTGCTGGTCCATCACCAAATAATTTTTGCAACCATATTTTTCATCTAAAGAGGGCTCACCCCTATATGGCTGATTGAGATGATGTGACCAATGATAAATACCTGAGCAGAGAATGGCTCACTTTACTAAAAGATGTGGTTGCAAAAATGATTTGGTGAAAGATAAGAACCATTAGCTCAGATGGTACAAGATGAACACAAATTTTGAAATTTTCCACAGTTCCAAAACTCTATCTATATTATATTGTTTTCAGAAATATATTGAATTGAAATATAGTGATAAAGTAAAAGTGTTTTTTTACTTATTTTAACTTTAGCATAGACAACATATATTTTTCCCAGTGATTTGATAGTTATTAGCATTGGCAAATTAGGTAGATTGAATGGATGAATTTAGTAAAACGAAGCAGTTTATAATACTAAGATAAAGTACATGAAAAATTCATGAAATTATATTGAACAGTATTGTTTTTATTCATTTTTGGATTTCATTTATTGTAATGATAACATTTTCATTTCAAACCAGATAAAGTTAAATAACAAATTTATTTTTGATGGATAAAATTTTGGACATCATTATGACAGAAGGTTAACATTATACCAAAATCTTCTTCTTATTTATGCCATTTCCGTTTTTTGTTTTACACTGTGTTTCCAACCCTTGTTTATGTAAAAAGGTTTGATGTGTTTCATTGTTTATACAACTTTTGAAAATCCTCATAATGTTAATGTGATAAATTATTACATGATTTTTTTTAAGTTTTAAGGCTAAGCTTTCAGTGTTTATGTTTCAATAACAAGACTTTCACCTTAGAGTGTTGTTTATTATTACTCTTGCATCTGTGCCACACCAGTTCAAGAACTTGACGTTCTTTGACAGTTTAGAATTTTACTGTTTTGTAATTTTAATACACTAAGTTTGTAGCCTGTTTTACTATTCAACCAACATTTTGCATTTGAAGGAATTTGCAGATGACATGACATCATCATTTTGCTACAAAATCGAGGCATTTAATAAAAAGCTGTCTATGGATGACAAGAGAGCATGGATTGAGGTACATTTTCTCTTGATCATATGTGTAGTAATTTAATTTAGTGTATTAATATTTATATACATTATTTATTCAAAAGCAGTGTTTGTTTGCTATTTCATTTTAATGCCTTGTAACAAGTTGACGTAGTTTACTTATAAAACCTAAAAATGTCTTCCCAGATAATTAAGTTTGTTTTGGGCTCTTAGTATATTACCTAACACTGCTCACAATGAAAAGAATATGATTTACATTTTACAATGGCTAATGAAATAGAATTATTAAGGTGTGGTGAGGATGTTGAGGCTGTCGAAAACTTGAAAAAAATGAACAAAAACAGTAGCTTTCATCCCCTATCTAATGCTGGAAAGCTTTATTTTCCTAGAAATTGAGAAGGCGGAGGACTCACGATTGTTCGAGATTCTGTCGGGGAAGAAGTTCTAAGTATTGAAAAGTACTTCATCAATAAACTGCTTTCAAGTTGTAGAAGAAAAACTTAAATTTGTGAAAAGATTGCCAACGGTGCTAGTGAAGGAAAAGAAGAAAGATAGACAAAGGAATTGGAAGGAAAAGACGTTTCACGGACAATTTCTTCGTGTAACTGAAGAATATACAAACAGGAGCAGATGTGAATGATAAATAGGAGGGTGGATAAAACGGGGAATGGGAAGTTTGATTTGTGCTGCACAAGGGTAAGCGTTAAGGACAAACTCGGTATCATATTGCATAGACAAAACAAGTACCACACGATTATGCCGCCTTTTAAAAGAGAAGATAGAAAGAAATGCCCATACAATGAATGCGTGCTCTAATCTTGCAAAGAATCAGTATCGAAAACGACATGACAAGCTAGGAAAGAGTGCTTTGCCATGGCCATTTTTTGTTTCTGGATGAGGAAGGTTTTTTTGAACTTTACATTTAATATGTTCCCTTTTGGATATCGTCTCTGCCTTGGATTCTTTTGGTACAGCACTGGTGAAAAAAAAAGGAAATATTTGATGGTTTGTATGACAATGTACGTCTCGGCATTCATGTGACCGGATTTATCGTCGACGATGTTTCTCTTCCTTCTAAAATTGTTTTAAACATGAGATTATCATGATGATTGAATGTTAATAGGAAAATTAGTATCAGTTGGATGCCCAGTTAGGTGTTTTTGTAGTGTTGTGAAGGAGTTATTGTGTAATGAGATTTTTAGAATAATTAGCCATATCACAAATATTCAAATCTTTAATTGGGGCGTTTATAAATAGGATTTTCATTTGGGGTAATTCTAACATATATCATTTGTCATTACATTAAAGCAATATGAATTTGTTGTTGAAACGAGAAACCACAGAATGAACTTTATGCATAATTTTGGATCCACTATAAATTATTAATATGTTACGCTTTTTTTCAGTTTTTCTTGGCGCAGTAAGAGCCAAGATTGTGATACTGTGGTAGTAGGCACCACGGAATTTGCCATTGTTGCCTAGGAATTCTTTTTCTGGAATCAAATATTTGGAACATCCTCTAGTCCATATCGCTAGTCAATCAAAGAAAATTTGCAGCTGTGTAGAACAACCAATAACCGGGCTGCTTTATTATAGTTGCCCTTACTAATATTTACACAAACATATGTTTCATGACTCAAATCAGTTATTCATGCTAAAGGTATTTGAAAAAAGGTTGTTAGTAAATAATGGTATTTGAAAATTGTAGTTAGTAAGTTATAGTATTTGATTTTTTTTGTGAGAGTGATTAGAAATGTCAGAAAACTGGCTATATAAAAAGCCCTAGAAATGCAAAAAACATTTCAACAACAGAAAAAATATACGCAAAGATTTAAACCATGATAAGCTTTTGAGGTTTACCGTCACCTTTACTGAAGTGAGTTTACTTTTTCTGGTAGGCCCCTTTAACAGTTTTTGTGAAAACCTTTCTCCCAGACTGATTTTTACCACAAATTCAATAAAAGCCATGCACTGGAGCCAGCAGGTGTCTATTGTGTATAGGAGAACCATAGCTTCCATTGACCACAAAATGTCAACTGGCCAATCATCTTTCTGCACTCTACCAACGGGGAGCGTTTCTATTCAAAGCTTCTGAGCTATGCGACAGATTCTTAACAAAAAAAATCGCCAGGTCAGTTCGACATAAAGAAAATCTTATAATAAATTCTATCAGATAGATGCTAGAAACTTGCCAATGACGTTCATGGTGAGAAAGAGTTAAAGCATGAATTGTATTCTTGAATATTTTAGCAGCAGTGACTCATATGGACTTAAAAGGACAACGTTTTGTCATGTTGAACAAAATACTCTAATAGTACTTAAAAGTATGTGAGACATAGAGGTTAAATATGGTTAGTTGTATTGACATGGCAGAAACAGCAAGTAACGCTACTATACACTTAACTGGAATAAAAAGGAAAGTATCCCCAGGCGTCAGAAGTTAGTTTGACCGAATGTTGGCCCATTAAGAGCCTACTACTTTCTGGCATAAATACGAGGAGCCGTGGCTTAATGGTTAGTGCACTGCACAGTAACCAAGAGTCAGGAAGGGCATCCGGCCAAGAAATTCCTCACTGCCAAATCAAAGTCCCTGTGAAGGGCACCGTCTGAGCCCCAATTGCTGGGGAAAAATGACGTTAAAACTAAAAAAAAAAACCAAAAAAAACCACAAACTTTCTGGCATAAATATGATAAAATACAATGAAGTGTTGATGTTATTCTCCGCAATTTTTTGTTTTGTTGAAGTTAAACGTGGTTAAGTCGAGACTGGGATACCATTACCACAGGTTTATGAGAAAATGCTTCAGTAGCTTTCAACATTAAAAGTATTTGTTACAAGAGATTTTTCTTTCAATCCTTTATGGTGCTGGTATGAAAAATAAAAATAAACCATCTGTCTAGTAGTTTTCATAACTTCTTTATTATCCTCCTACTCCCACTGACAAAATAGTGCATTTGGAGCTTTACAACCTTAAGGCGGACAACATCAGAGCTTGGCCAAGGCAAAGCAATGTGCATACTACTACGTAAAATTATTTCCCCATTTTTAGACAGCAAGGTAATTTTTTCATTTTTAGACGGCAAGGTGATTTTTTTTTAGAAATTTATTTGCTGTCTGAAAATGTTGTCGAACAAATAAACAAGCACATCAGTGTATTTGGGCTATGTTAAAATTTTTCCCCGTTTCAACCATAGTTATTTGCCGTAGCAATATAGAAAAAAACACTGAGTATTTGAAACATAATTTCACACACGTACAAACTCATGCCGTCATGCATGCCCACGCACAAACTCGAATATTACCAGATACGCGCATGGGCAAGAAAATATCTGGAAGAAAAATTGTGATTTAATAAATTTGCTGGCGTATAAAGTAGAATCGAATTAGAGATTTAAGATTGGCAAATTGATAAGTAATATACATTTGGTCATTTGCAGCAGTGAAAGTTTCAACAAATGTGGGTATTTAAAACTTAACCAGACAAAGACAGAGAGACATAGGGACAGAAGCACATGTATGGTTGTTATAATAGCTACGATTTATCCATAGGAGGAGTTCTAGCTTATCAAAAAGCCTAGCTTATTATGTTTTAACTGTAGAAAAGTGAAAAACGTGTGCACCGAACTGATTTCGAACTAGTGCGCATAACTGTCATAGACACATGCCTTACCACATGAACTGTTGGCCCGCGTTCTTTAGCCCGTCATTTTTGCAACCGTATCTTTAAACGCTTTCGATGTGTATTTTCTTACGTTGCAACTATGAATTGAGACTGCATGGTCACACACACATACACACACACATATTTTTGTGAGCATTAATCTGTCGTCATGACTAAAAAGACAGTAACAAAGTTATGAATGTCTATAGTTGCATCACTATACAATAATTTTTCCAGTTACATAATTTTGTGTAATTATACTTGTACAACATATATGTTTACTATCCAATAGTTTATATCAATAACAGAAAGGTAACAAAACGAAGATTATATGAAACTCTTATATCTCTATATATTTCATTTGTGAATATTATGATTAATTTATTAACGAATGTAGTGATCAGGATAATGATAATATTGGAAATGTCAATAACGACAATAGTGCAAGCTTTATTAGAAAGAACTAAATCTGGAGGTAGTGTTGATTTTTCTTTATTTAACATCGGATTAATTTATTGAGGATATTTTTACCTTGAACACATTTGTAGGATCTTGAGTCAAAAGATTTAGATTTTGGTAAAGTTGACCTCCGAAACCCAACACACACCATGCACCTTTTACTGGACTATGGTGATGACAAAACAAGCAAAACTCTGACTCGTATATATTTAGGAGAACTGGTAAGCATTTCAATACAGCTGTGTGATAGCTCAATTGTAATTGATTTAAATGGTGGGAAGTATTTGCTACATGAATTGTGTGGGAATATATTCTGATATTGCTGAAATGACAATTTTTAATGACATTTTATTAGTGTGTCTTATCAGTAGTTACTGAGTACATTCGTATGTACGGCTACAGGCTCTCCATTCTTCCATCCTTGGATAAAATTTTGCTTTGTTTTGATTTTTAGAAAAATCATTATTTGGTTTGGGGTACGAGAATTATAATAATTTAAATCTATGCATGATTAAGAAAAAGTAAGTCATTTTGTCATATGTTTAGATGTCGCGCAGTTCAATAACGGACATGGCCCATAGTGATCGACCAGGCTGACTGTGAAGGCCTGTCACCGTCCATCACAACAGCATGTTACAAAAACTGACTAATGACAGTCACTAAGATAAATCTAACAAAGATATTATTATTTGCAAAGCCTCAAACAAGGTATTGTCGTGATCCTTGGATAAAGATCTCGGAACTTCTTGAGATATAAACTGATCATTCCGAAAAGATGACACAATTAGGAATGGGTTTGCCGGGTTGATACAGACACGTTTTAACCCGTCTCTGAAATGACAATGTTCATTGCTGGAGGAAACCGAGGACAGGAGGAAGTACACGTGCGTATTCTGAGTTCCAATGCCTCCAAGCTGAATGAAGACATCAGCTTTTCTTTATAAACTCTTAATAAACCTTTCAGTAACACATTCATTTTTTAAGTTGTTACTTCCATTTTAAAGCTAAAACCACCGTAATAGTGTAATTAATTGCATTTTTTAGTATTGTAGTATTTCATCAAAACAGCGAATTATGCTAAAGGGCGGGTTAAATATCCGGTTTGATAGGTATGATACCACATTTTTTTCAACTGGTGATAAAATGGCGTAAACTGTTGGTAAACCTACTTTTAACACGATGTTTTAATCGGAGTAAAAGTGCTGATTTGTTAATCCGTTTACCTTCAGGAAGTTAAAGCAGTATGTAAAAGCACTTTTATCTGCAGTATTTTCAGGATATAATAAGGAAGAGGTGGAGGATATGAGGAGAGGCTGCTGTGGGAAATCTGAGTATTAATTAATAAGATTATTCTGCTAATGGCAATACCTAATAGTAGTCACGCTCGGGAGAACAAACGTAGGACCGGTTACTAAAACGGAGAACAGAAAACGAAAATTTATTCTCTCAAGATTTTAATTAACCACATTCACAGATTAGAAAAGGTTCTCAAATATGGTCTTTTTATCAAGCCGGCGTTATTAGTTGGCTGCGCTTCCAAAGATGAATCAGCAAATAAGCTTGTACTAGTCTAGCCATTACCGAAGAATGTTATAAAACATTCCAGTCATTTGGAAGTAGAAAGAATCTTTAAACTTGAAATTCACCAAAAGAAGGCGAAGACACACTAATTGAATCAAATTTTAACGGATAGCTTAATGGTATGGCTTTCCCCAATCTAGCAGATAAACAGGCAAACAGACAGATGCACACAAAAGTAGAGTAATTTACACGATAAAAATGCATGATTCATGTAGCTTCTACTAATGACCCACATGCACCTTTACGTTGTAGAAAGAAAAGAAGAGGATTTCCATTTTCTAATTTGAATCTTCTAATCGTAAATGGCCCATTATATGAAATTGAATTTATTTAGTTTCTTACAGTTTGAAACGAGTCTTAACAACTTGGGCTGTACTGTTGTGGTTTTCCCATCTGGAAATCTATTATAAGAAACTTTTGACCTTGGAATGATTCCAGTCATACCTTTATAGGATTGCTGCCCATCTTACTATTGCAATATATTAACTTCCAAGACGGTGTGTTTTTAACACCAATGCTTACCGTAAGCTAGGCTTTCAATACCAAATGAAGCATTCATATTGGGCACGAGGTAGTATTTTAACAAGCATTTGTGGAGTACATTCCCATCATTATCACAAGGTGGTATTAGAAATAACCTGACCACACTATACTCAGAAAGAAAAACTGAATGTCAGGACAGTTTCTCATTTGAAAATCTGATGCTTCCTGACAATATAGCATAACAAAGTCAATGCCGAGTGGCGCAGACAACGTCAGAGACATTTACAAATGTATTGCAGACGCCAAGCGTCCCACATGGCGTTTAAAGAAATAATTGAGATTAAAATCGATAGAATATTGTACCAAATTAATCTTAAATTATTTTCAATTCGCTGAAAACACTTTCGTGGTGTACGTAGGATGACATACCATCGTAGATTAAAGCATGATTTTATGTCAGTTTATAATATTAGTCATTCTGAGACAAAAATGGGCTGTTATTTGTGTTGAGCCTAAATGACTTAAAAAAAACATTCGGTGAACTGACTTATATTTGGCTGTTTAAAAATATACATCGGTAAATGTTGGATCCAATGGAAATTTTGATTAAACAGTTTAAGTCATAGGGAAAGCAGGAGATACCTTTCACGTAGGAAAAGTTTGTATCCGCCATTTTTCAGCTTAATAGGTCAGAAGAGATTCATTATTGCTTTCAATTTTTATGTACCCTGGTGAAAAGGAAAGTGGGACAGAAAGTCCTTTGCATCCTATACTATTGAAATGCCGTAAAATTCGTCTTTGTTTGTTCAAATACCGAATCATTTTTTTAAAGTTTTAAATTATTTTTCAAAATAGACTTTTTCTGATTGTAATTTATTTGTGTATTTTTGGAAAACTGAAGGCCTTACCTATTTATGTATACATATAGTTACGCTTGCTTTTAATGCCTTATCAGCAGTTGAGCATAGGAAAGAATACTGCTGATTCCGAACGGATGATATACAATTTACCCGTTAAGTAAGATCAAGAAGGAACGTAGTGTTTTGTTATTTCACTTTTGTTAAGAACCAATAAATGCAGAAAGAATAGCTGTAAAACGTGTGTGTTTTCATGCCGTCGATCTTCAGTTAGATAGCAACAGCTTAAGCTTAAACCGCGTTATGGATGCGCCTTTTGGTGAAATGTGGATGAGAAATTAAGACAGGAGTTTTTTCCTGGTCGCAGTAACGACTTACGTAGTTTTTCGTACCCTTTTCCAAATTCTTACTTAATTTTAAGCAGTCTACATTTTAGCTTGTACTTGTTAAGGCCAACGTCATTTATCCCATCTGTCTATTTTCTTAATTAGGTTGGCTACGGTCAACGACAGTTAATTCAACAGTACTCCTTAAAAACAAGATACTTCATTGGAAATACATCAATGGATCCACAGCTCTCATTTATTATGGCAAATCAAGGCAAGGTGATTTCCCAGCATATTTATACAGCAGTTCAGAACCTTACTTCAGTATACATTGATTCTTCTATTACCGTTATTTCGGAGCAGGATGATTTGAAAGACCAATAGCGTTTAATATATGTTGTGGTAGGGGTTAACCGGTGCTACACAGGAGCCTTGAAATTCCAGGATGATGACTTGTCTTGTTATGTTTTGTACCACGGATAAGCAAAGACGCCTTTGTACGATGTTTGGAGGTAGACAGGGCTCGTTCTACCGACATCATTTCTTTTCTTGCTTATCGCTTTGATTTGCTTTGCTTTTCTTCTTGCTAGATTATAACAAAAAAATTATCTTTCATCAATAGCTGTGTAGAATGCGAAAAACCCTTAAAGATCTCAACCATTTTTTTCTCTAAAATATTCGTCACGTTAAACTGAAAAACCAGCGATTTACTTACGGCCAATGGCCCTCAATGGTTCAAGAGATTACTGACTGATATGGTGGTTGACATACTAAACCCACTTGTTCACTGTAACTTGGGTGAGATTCCACGAAAGAATAATTTTAACTTAACACTTAACAAATGTAGTAGCATTTATATTAAAATCCTATCAAGCTAAGGAGCTGCTGAGGAACCTAAGCAGTATATGCTAACACACATGACCGTTTTTGAAAAATCGTTTGGGGTGGTGAATATTTTGCTATTACTATTCCAGTTTTTTTATATATAAGATTCCTAATATGAATACGAATGCTGAGATGGAAGAAAAATTAAATGACAAAAGTAAAAAATTGGAAGTAGATGAATTTCAGTATGTTTTTAAGAAATTGAAAGTAAGTAAAACACCCAAAAGAAAACTAAAGCATCAAAACGTTAGCACCATGTCTCGACTGTCATAAGAGAACGCCGCAAAGTAACGTCATTTTTACACACTTTTTCATATGGGATTTTTCGTTTTAAAGCGAAGCATTGGAGCGGTTTAGAGTCATCCAGTAATGCTATGCATTTTCCATATGGCATTTTTCTTTTTGAAGCGAAGCATTAAAGCAGTTTACAGTCATTTCCAGGAATGCTATCCACTTTTTCATATGGCATTTTTCTTTTTAAAGCGAAGCATTAAAGCGGCTTAGAGTCATATACAGTAATGCTATACATTTTTTCATATGGCATTTTTCTTTTTAAAGCGAAGCATTAAAGCGGCTTAGAGTCATATACAGTAATGCTATAGACTTTTTCATATGGCATTTTTCTTTTTAGAGCGAAGCATTAAAGCAGTTTACAGTCATTTCCAGGAATGCTATACACTTTTTCATATGGCATTTTTCTTTTTCAAGCGAAGCATTAAATACATTTTTTCCTATGGCATTTTTCTTTTTAAACCGAAGCATTAAAGCGGCTTAGAGTCATATACAGTAATGCTATAGACTTTTTCATATGGCATTTTTCTTTTTAGAGCGAAGCATTAAAGCGGTTTAAAGTCATATACAGGAATGCTATACATTTTTTCATATGGCATTTTTCTTTTTAAAGCGAAGCATTAAAGCGGCTTAGAGTCATATACAGTAATGCTATACATTTTTTCATATGGCATTTTTCTTTTTAAACCGAAGCATTAAAGCGGCTTAGAGTCATATACAGTAATGCTATAGACTTTTTCATATGGCATTTTTCTTTTTAGAGCGAAGCATTAAAGCAGTTTACAGTCATTTCCAGGAATGCTATACACTTTTTCATATGGCATTTTTCTTTTTCAAGCGAAGCATTAAAGGGGGTTTGAGTCATCCAGTAATGCTATACATCTTTTCATATGGCATTTTTCTCTTTAAAGCGAAGCATTAAAGCAGTTTACAGTCATATCCAGTAATGCTATACATTTTTTCGCATAACGGTTTTCTTTTAAAGCGAGACATTAAAGTTACCTCTGAAACTTCACCATTACTTTCTTCAATTTAATCGATTTAACTTACAAATAACGGTAATAGGATCATTTTCGATATGAATCATTAGCTTCTAATCAAACGGATTTTTACTTGTTTGCGTAGTATTGTTATTTCAGCAAATTTTCGTTGTCAGGTTCAAAGAGGCAGCATAGTTTTTGATCCGTTTGTTGGAACAGGTAATACATTTTGTCCTGTAAATGTTATGCAAAACTTCTTTAATAGCATTTTTGTATTCTGTGTTATACCAAGTTGATGAAAAATTGCAAACTTATGTACTAGTAAGAAACACTATTTTACTTACTTAAACCTCCGACATCCAGGCAGTGTATCGAAAGGTTTGATTTTTTGTGTAATTGGATTTTATTCCTAATTTCAGTATTGGTAACTTTATAGAAGTATCAAAGGGTTTAACTTTTGTTTTCCGTTTCTTTAGAAATTTTTTGTAGTCATTGTAATTGACCCGAACGGTTTCTTTTACGTGGTGCCTTTTTTAATGATGCAGCAATTACAACCAGAGATTTGGGCTAGCTTGATTGCCGTGCAGTGAGTTACCCGTGTTCTCTTTATACCTTTTATTGAGAAAACCTCTTTTCATCTTTAACTGTTCTTCCGCACAGTACCAATTTTAATAAACATTTGTCTTTAGGTTTCTTTATGGCTACCACTTAAGCACAAAAGCTTGACCAATATTGTATTGTTCTTATTCATAATTCTCTTTTAAATCACCTGTTCCATTTGATTACATGGCCTTTATTTGGAGATCAGTCACTGTTAAGTTTTTGGCTCCCCTTTTGCTAAGGATTGTGAGTCTCAAATGCATTTTAAATTTTTACCATTGAGTTATACCTATTTTTCACCAAGATATTACTGTTTAAATCAATGAATTAAAAATACTTTAAGCTTTTTATTGTTTTCTTGTTTCGAAAGGAATTTGTAATTACAACCATTATTGGCCAAAGAATGATCAGGATTTGAATTCAGCCAATATATATATCCGTTTTACTGATGTAAGGAGCCCTTCTTTTCCCATCAGTGTTAAACTGATCTATAAACTGAATAAGATCATTATGTTTAACCATGTCAAAAGTCTTGATATGATCTATGTAGCAAATGTGTAGGTCTCGTTCCATTTCCATGGGTCTTTCTGAGATAATTCTGAGAATAAATATCACATTTCTTATTTCTCCGTCTTGCATAAGTACAAATTCTGCATCACTGATTTCACTATTTCACCTGTGTAATAGATGTCGTTGATGCTCTCTATCACTCAAAATATTCCATAGTCACCTAATGCCTTGAAAACTCAACAACTATATCGTCTGGTCCTGCCGACAACTATATCGTCTGATCCTGCCGCGTTATTTCTCTTTACTTCATAATAGCTGTTTCTACGCCAATAGCCAGAACTTTTTGACCTTGAAATATTCTGCTGATGATGGACTTTTTCACGTTGTCATAGAAACGCTCTTGGACATAAACTGACCTGTCTTCTATGATCTCTTCTTTTTCCATAATGATGCCATCTTTTGTTTTGAGGTATCCAGTCATTTCTTTTATTCTTTTGTACATTGACAGTGGTTCTGCAGTTTTTTTGTCTTTCCATTTTTCGCAGTTTTTGATCAACCAATTTTTCTGTGAATTTTCTAATCTCTGATTATTCTTCTCTTCTGTTCGCTACTTCTATCACAAACGTCTTGGCGTACTTTCGTCTGGTTGGAGTTTCTGTAATGTTGTTTTTTGTCTTTCTCCTTTGGGTGTCAGTTCTCTCGTTGTATCTAAGACAGCCATCTTTAAGGCATTTCAGCTGTTCTCTCCTCCGTTTGTGAATATTTCAAAGTGACTCTAAATTTTCATATTCGTGCTTGATGTTTGGATTTTGCTTTTATAGTAATGTAGCCAATCTGGTTTCTTACATTGTCGCCTGGGCTTTTCTGAGTCCATACCCGTGCAAGATGCTCCATGAAATAATATTAGATGTAACTTGACCATGCGCATTGCACCATTTTATCCACCTTTCGCTTTTGGCGTTTGGTGTTACTAAGCCATGCTTTCCTCCAATAAATGCATTGAGTTTATTTTAGACTTTTTCTTTCACGTCACATATACCATTTCTTATATCTTATGACTTTTACTGATCATAAACCGTTTTCAGATCATCGTAGAACTCTTTCAATCCTTCTTCTTCAGCTTCAGATGTTGGATCAGGTACAAAAACAATGAAAATATTCATAGGTGATCCTCTGCCTGACAGCATTCAGGATGCTGTGTGAGCTTTGTTTATCAAACACTATTTCAATCTTCTTGTTGCTTGTCTCCACCTGCATAGGTTACATGAAAGTTTTTATTTTTCAACTCTCTACTGTCTTCATCTTGTAGACACTTAGGATATTGATGAAAGAGATGTGAAACGTGTTTCAGCAATTATTGCCCTAGCGTGGTTTTGAATTTCCACGTAGAAATCCTTGTAATTTTACGATTTTTTTATTTTTCTGTGAGTTACTTGATGATAGACTGCGTCAACCTGCTGCCTATGAAAAGCCTTACTTATGTTATAAATTTCTCCAGTTGAATTCTAACCTGTTTTTTTTTATTTGACTTCATGAAGTGTGTTTTCCATGATTCTACTAGGTGTAATACAGCAGTGGTTTACCATTGTCGCCTGCATTTCGCAGTAAGCCTACTTTGCCAAGAAGCGCTAAATGACGTGGCGACAAACCTCTCCGTAGCCAGAGGAAACACTGAAGTGATGGGCATCAAATTACAGTTAATGTATCTTTTGTAGGAAGTACCAAAGTTGATTGTGAACATAAGCTTGGTGAATAGATACTAGTAAAGCAAGTCTGGCAGCTATTTTGCTGCACAACGGATAACAAACAACTCCCTGATGTGATAGAGCATGTAATCGGCTTGACAGAAACACTTGGATCGATGGTACTTCTTTTGAAAATGATGTATGCGAGTGATTAGTAAAATTTGTTGTCGAATGGGCAAATTAGAAAACCACACCCCGTTCCTTTTTAGTTTCTTGCGCTTGCTTATCAAAGAAGATTGTGAATATACAAAGAGCTTTTGCAAGCTTGTACCTTAGCATATTTATGTATTTCTGTTGAATTGATAGACATCTGCAACACTGGTAAATACGGGAATTTTTCACTACAGAAAAATATTTCAACTTATGATTTACTTCTCATATTCAAATGCCCCGTAGACAACTAAAATTGTTCATAGTAGATGAACTTCGTATCAAGCATGCCTGAATGTCACCGCCAGCTTGAGTGGTACTTGATATTGTGGCAAAAATCTCTTTAGCTTTAAGTATCTTTATAAAATAATGCATCTAATTGTTAGAAGATGCTGTTCCTCTATATCGGATAAGACCATTAAGAAGACTGTTTTCGCCTTTCCAAAATTACTGTATGTACCAATAAATTTAGACGACTCTAAGCGGTGTAAGTTTAGCGTAGGATGCCTAGAGTCTATTAGTATTGCCCGAGTCATACACAATGGTTGGCGGACGACAAGCTTCGGCATTAATTAGTTAAAAATAAGCAAGAAGCCATTGTTTACTATACTTTACTTTCTGTAGGTAGCATCATTACATGCTGCGCACATTTTGGAGCTATGACGGCAGGCAGTGACATAGATTATAGCATAGTATACGGAAGAGGTAAAGACTTATTGTTTTTATTTTTTGGAAGTAATAATGTTAGTATAATGATAAGTCTTATAGTAAAGTATAATGAGTCAGAATATTGAGTCAAACAGCAGACACGTGTTGTCGACTTAAGGTAAAAACTCACTGCGATTCTTTTCTTTTTTACATCTGTCTTTTTTGATTATGTTAAAATGTGCTAACAACAAGGCACTGACAGAAACTGTGGTTATTTGTTTATAAACGAAAATGTAGCTACAAACGTACAATTTTGTCACCGTAGTGATAAAAAACATACATTTAGGGTATAATTGTTTGGGATTATGCTTTATTTTACATTATACCGTCTCGTAGTTAATTAGTCGCATTTCGTTAAGTGAAGAGTTGGCATTCATTATTGCCACGGTTTTCGCATTGCTGGATTCTTTCTACTCTCGGTCCAGCTTAAGACGCCGGCAGCCTCCAGATCAATGCTTTTCTTTTGTCCCTCCTAAGGTATTCAGTACAATGAATGCAGGTCTGCTTTTCCAATATCTATATCTTGCTGAAGTGTATTGCTTGATAAATGCAAGAAATTCAGGAGACTTCGGTATATCTATTTTCTGTCTCTTTAAAACTTCCTACTATGCTTCGTCCGACGAATGCACCAAACATGCACGTACACCTAGAGCTTAAATGTTGTTAGCCTTTTCTCATTTGCACCTTTTATGGTCCAACTTTTACAACAATATGTGGTCATTCTTTAGGTCAAAGGTTTCCGTAGCTTTTGGTTTGAACTAATGACGTCACCTGTACACACCGGATTTTAATGGGCAGTAACTTTCGTAACAATAGCTGTTCATTATATTTTTTCTTTGATGCAAGATTTGTACTGTTTCCAAGGATATAGCTTTTATTTAAGACTTACGAGCTACCCGCTCAAAACTTCCTGGCCAAGCCAATCATTTTTTTTATCCATCAGGGCAGAAATGTTATATTTTTTTCTAAATTTTGACACATCACCATGTAAACATATTTTGGATATTTAAGTTTTTGAATGGTTCTGAGATCCTATTTTCGATAAAGTTTCAAAAAATAATTAAGGATCTTTCTGAAGGTGCTCAATGGTCGGGGTGGGTTAAAAAAGTGAAGCCTGTCTCTTGCGAAACATTGATCTTGAGTAAGTGTGGAATATCAGAATCCTGTAATATGATTATATACCTGTTACCACCTATTATTTTCTTGTGGTTGGTTCAGTTTCAATTCCCTGCTTAGAGAACAGTAGTAGATAAATTCCTTGTGTGGACAAAAAAAATAGCATTTAGTTTTTGCTTTAGATATTTTAGGCTCAACTGTGAGGATTTTAACTTGAAATTGTTTACATTAGTTATTTATTTTCGTACACTGCGCCATATTTCTTAAGCAGGGCCGTATTTGAATTTGATGGTGCGCTAAGTTATCTGGGGCAAATATGGTCCTTTATTTGTCAAGATGTTCTATGTCAGCGACAAATTTTCGCTGTTTTTGTATTTAATATACTATATACTTTTAGGACTTACTAGACATCAGAGGCCATTTGCTCTTTTTTTTTTCATTCGTAACAAACTTGATGTTAACACATCATTCATTCATAACAAACTTAATGTTAACACATCATCCATTCATAACAAATTTAATGTTAACACATCATTCATTCATAACAAACTTATGTTAACGCATCATTCATTCATAACAAACGTAATGTTAACGCATCATTCATTCATAACAAACGTAATGTTAACACATCATTCATTCATAACAAAATTACTGTTAATACATCATTC
>RDPX01000085.1:2027784-2039494 GCA_003991215.1 Morbakka virulenta
CATTCATAACAAATTTAATGTTAACACATCATTCATTCATAACAAACTTAATGTTAACGCATCATTCATTCATAACAAACTTAATGTTAACGCATCATTCATTCATAACAAACTTAATGTTAACGCATCATTCATTCATAACAAACGTAATGTTAACACATCATTCATTCAAAACAAACGTAATGTTAACACATCATTCATTCATAACAAACTTAATGTTAACGCATCATTCATTCATAACAAACGTAATGTTAACACATCATTCATTCATAAACTTAATGTTAACACATTATCCATTCATAACAAACTTAATGTTAACGCATCATTCATTCATAACTAATTTAATGGTAACACATCATTCATTTATAACAAACTTAATATAAGAAAATTCAAGTTATAATCTAATCATGAGTAACTTGCTATTATGAACAATTTTGTTAAGGCATCTACACAATACATATTATCAAGTTTATTTTACGCTGTGTATACAAACAGAACACAAACAAGGCCTAAACTAAACCAATTTCTTTCTCAGAGTAAAATCACTGATGATATTATCAAATAATAAACTGCGTAATTTGTCACTTTCTGTACACATGAGAATGAGGGAATATAATTGATCTCGAGTCATTGTTGTTCTAAATTAATTCTTTATCCTCTTAAGCTAAGAAAAAATCTTTCTCCAAAGCAATTTCAAAAGAATTCCTTCAAAACTCTATTGTTCCATAAGTGGGATCTCGTAATTTTAATAAGCTTAAGAATTATATAATTATATAGCCGAAAATAGAATGGCATGGAGAAATGACACCCAAGAGGTCGATCCTGCTATGCAGGATTGATTAGGATTTTAAAAGGCAAAGAGAAAAGAGGGAACTGCCCTTAAGTAAGCAAACATCTTTGAATTGCTCAGAAATGATCGCATGGGATTTCCACTATTGAATGAGGGGTATATCATGTTTCCCTAACATGCATCTCTAAGTAATGATACTTTTATTAATTTGCAAAATCTTGTTACAAAATTCATCGGCAGCTGATTTAAGAGCTATGTAACAATACTTACCGTACACACATTACTTCTGTCACCCTGAGTCTAGATTGATAGGCTAAAAGTGGTAGACCTGGCCCGACTATAAAACAATTAATTACTTACAAAAGGAGATATCATTTTATACTGGTTCAATAATTATGGATCGAAACCTGTTTTATATTCTACAACAAGCATTAAACGTGTTTAAGCTTATAAATGTCAATTTTTTTTGATAGCGTGGTTCGATGGTACAACTTCCAGAACATGTTCGTTGCATTAAAAATCATTACATAACAAAGTACCGAAAGCTTTCATTCCCTTGTTATACCAAATGATTATCTCGTTTTATATTTTTTATTTGATTAACTTATTTTTGCATGCATTTTATTAGGATTTACGAGGAATATTCAGTCCATTTAAGTCCACTATGTTATCATTAGCAGAAACTCATTACAGAGTAAATAATAGTTTATCACGTACATCTTCTTGTTTATTTACAGGAAGACCTTCTAGAGCAGGACAGACTGGCTGGCGAGGTTAGAAAGATTCAGTATTTGTTTGAAAATAAAATGTACAATCGCTTGTACTGGTTGTTCATTTAAGTAATGTTGTTAGTTCAAGGCTCAAGTTTATTGATCGGCTCAAATGTATGTGCATATGTTAAATTGTTTTGTAGCTTATATTTAAAGAGTCAATTACGTTTAAAGATTTTCTGCGGTCTTCGAAGCACGGTGAAAGGGTTTTCAAGGAGCTCTACTATACTTTACAAACTCTTCCATGGCATGGATGGAAATCTAAATATTCTAGTGTGTTAAGGACACGCCTGCCAACATCTTTTGGGGGGATCGAAAAGCCTTGCCCTTACCTTCCACATTTGGTTAAATGAGGCGTGTAAAATGTGAAATAACTAGTCAGAAGGTATCACGGTGACTGTAATAGAATAAGTGTAAATTCCTGTGTTTTTTATAGGGAAACGACTTTTGTTCAAACGTCATAGTTATGAATTTTTTTTAAAAAAAACTGACACCAAGTAAGTAACCATCACATAAACTACCACTCTTTCTTCATATTTAGTTTAACGCTTTAACCGATTCACTAGAGTTTTCAGTAAGGCGATAGTATGACCGAGAATTCAATAGGAATTGATAATGCAACGATTGCTTTTGAAGCCAACGATGACTTATGTGGCATAGAGTTTTTGTGGCCTTTGAATTTTTTTTTAAAAAAAAAGCAAGACAGAAATTTTGCTGGCAGGAACACTCACTCACTCGAAGGAATAGTTCCTGTTCTTTTGATTATTTGTTTTTGTTACTCTTTATGTTTATATTATTCACATGTTAAAGCAGCATATATAGGGGGCAGTCGCCGGGTTTCCCCTTCCCCGATTCCACAGAAAATTTAGCAAAAAACTGTTCCCCTTTGCCCGGATTTTTCTGAAATTTCCCCGGGAAATTGAGTATTATATAAAAATTGGCTTTTTTCCAAAAGTGAATAAATTGTAATGTAAGTAATTTGGAAACGCTGTTTGTGCATGACGAAAATCATAAACAAAACACAAGTTTGTCAAATCACATTCGGAAATTTATTCAAAAACAAGAGGTTTAAACAATAAACACTCAGTTTAAACGACGGACTTTGAAAATATTAGTACCTAAAGGAAATCGGATGTGTGGAATTACTTTCTCTATAACCGAGAGCAAGAAAAATCCCAGTGTAAAAAATGTCCTAAGCAAATCAAAGTTGGTGGCTCGAGTACCAAAAGGATGATCGGACATCTGAAATTAAAACACAAAATTGAAGTCAAATCTTGTGTTGAAGAAAGCTCTGAACCAAAAACAAGAACTGCCAAGATTGACCTTTTCTTTAAGCCCAAACAAAAAGATTCCCTCGGTGAAGTCATTGCAAAACTTGTGGCTGTGGATGGATTGACTATTAATCAAATTGCTTCCAGTGATACGATTGAAAGAGCATTCAAATCAGATGGCTATTCTATTCAGAAATGGCAGAAGCATGCCCGCACACTCTTCATCAAGGAATTTGACTTTGTGAAGAACAAAGCATGTGATGAAATTAAGCAAAACTAGGAGCCTGATGTTCGATTTTCAATCAGTTTTGATGAGTCGACTTTAAACAGAAACAAGAGGTTTATGACCTTGAACCTTCGTCTTCCAAAGGGCTTTCAATCTTTAGGAATGGTTCGTGTCAAAGGAGGAATGAGCACTGACCAAGCAGCCAATCTCGTTCAGCTTCGACTTACGTAATTTGGATTGGACTTAAACACTGATATTATAGCTACAATGATAGACGGAGCAAGCTTGATGATGAAATTTGGTCGTGAGATTGCACCTATTCATTTTGCATGTCTGGCCCATGCTGTACACTTGTGTGTTTGTGACTATTGTACAAGAAACCAAAACCAAGTGAAGCATTTGCTAATGTTCCCGAGACCAAAGAAAATGATCCAGGTGAAGATGATGAAAGTGATTTTGAAGACTCAGATGGTAACAATATCACCGAGGGTCCTGCCCTGGTTCTTGATTTGAACAAAATTGTTGTGAAATGTCGCAGAATCGTCAAATTGTTTCGCCGTTCCCCAGTAAGGAATGATAAAGCTTTGCAGCCTAAAAATATGCAGTCGCTTGGCAAAGAAGTGGCAGTTTCCTTAGACTGTAAAACTTGTTGGAATAGCCTTAAATAAATAAATATGCTCCAGCGTTTCTATGACGTCAGAAAGGAGATCAAGCTTGCCCTGTTAAAATTGGACTACAACTTTGACATTTCAGATACAGGACTGGACAAGATCAAAGAACTTTGTGACTCACTTGCCCCTCTGAAAAATTGCAGTTGAGTATCTTTTTCGTGAAGATGCTGATATTCTACTGGCTGAAAAAGTCATTGCCTTCACCACCAGAGAAACTAAAAGAGCTATCAGATATTGGAAAAGAAACTTTGAAGAGGTTCAAGGTCAGAATAAAAGAGCGTAGGAATACAGACCTTGTTCACCTTATGAAGTATGAAGTATGAAGAATTTGAATTCATCAGACTTCCTTGATCAAGGACAAGATCAGCTTGGTGTGAAAATCCAAAAGACCAAAAGCACATCACTTGCCACATCTCTCTTGAAATGTCTATATCAATCTGCACAAAATGAAATGGCTCAGGCAGAACTTGAGGTTGAAGTAGCAGCATCTGGTGGTAACATGACACTTGCTGAAGAATTTGCATCATTCATGGAAGAGGATAAGCAATGAGGCCCTGCTGTCATTGAAGATATGAGCACTGAAACCATCAAGAAGGAGATCAACTTATATGAAACTAGTAAAATGAGACCTTAAAACGTAGACAAACTCTTTAGAGCATTGAAAACCATTAAGCCTACCAGCGTTGAACCTGAAAGAGGATTTTCAGCTATGGGACTTTTTGCAACTGAGATCAGAAATCAGCTAAATGATGACACTCTGGATGCTCTAATTTTCATGCGCCAGACTTATAAGAAATAAAGTCAAAATCTCTGGAGATCATTGCATTATTTCTTTCACATACATGTCTTTATATGATAAAATTGCCCGGGGATTCCCCGACGAATTGTTTGGTTCCCCGGATAGCGATAATTCTCCCCGTATACTGCACCCTAAGCATATACTATGCATATTCATATGTTATAGGGAATATTCACTCAAAGTGAACCAGAAATCCTTATTTTCATTTATATTTCAAGCGAAGTAAATTTAAATCATTTAGTACTGATCATATGGATTTCACTTTCTTGTACATATTTTATTCAACTCTAGTGAAAACATACAAAATAAACTTGTCAGGGTAGAGTCAGGGTGTCTTCCAGAAAGCGTTAATAAGATATTTTTCTTTACCTAGCATTGGTACAGATATCTTAAGGTAGCATTCTTTTGCTTTAATTTACAGCTCGCGATGAAATAATCAGGACCAATTACCAAAACTATGGACTTTGTAGCCAGTATCTGGATATAATGACAGCAGATATAGCAAAACTTCCGTTTCATAGAAAGGAGATATTTGATGCAATTATCACCGATCGTAAGCACAATTTATACATTTTGTTAATTACCACCTGGCATACGAAATATAATTTCCTATTCTGTTTCTGTGTTTAACTGACGCTGCACAGCTGTTGTGATACGAGGACGAGTTAAAAAGTAGGTACGGTGGAGTTCATGTGTAAAGTACTCCTACACAAATTTTCTATTACAAAAAACATATTTTTCCCTGCTTGCCCTCGTCTTTATCTCTAACCCATCTAATTTCATTACAATGAAATTCGTTTTAAGAGAGTTCCAGTGTAATGCCTTGTTATTTACATCAGACGAGTTTTAAATCAAATAAATAATATAATTTGTATCAGACGAAGTTTTAGATCAAATAAATTATATCATTTGTGTCAGACGAGGCGTTAGATCAAAGAAAGTATTGGCTTTGTTATTTTCGTCAGATAACGTTTTAAATTAAATATCACTTTGATCAGTTACAAATGATTATACCTGCTGTAGACCGAAATATTTTGCTGGATATTTTTCCTGGCATTTTGATGTTTCTCTACGAGTTCATACTCGTAGAGAAACTTCAAAATGCCGGGTTGCATGGAACTGCATCAAAAACAAAGATTAGTGATTGAAAAAAATTAGTGATTGGATTCCTTGTTACTGAAGGAGAACTCCCGCGAACATTTACCGACGATTACAGGATGTGTCTAAGCTCAATCCTTTAGATTATTTTCGTAGTGCTCGGAAGTGAATCCGTTGCCTCAGTGATGAAGAGATTGGGAATTTTCCTCCTGAGTCGATTTTCCCCCACCAATAAAGCAAAAGTAGATACTCTGGTCAGGTCATGGGCATATAACTCTTGAGTTGCTGGCAGAAAACCTTGAATCGAGACAGTTAAAAGTGCGTAAAATCTTGTTGAATGACCTGGGTTTTCAGAAGTATGTGCCTATTTTGTACGGAGGGAGTTGATTACTGACGCAAGATTGACATGGACACCGCCTTGACTGGAGTTCTTGAACAACGTAAAAGAGACAACACCTTTGGAAGGGACGTTATTGGTAATGAAAAATGGATCGATCATTGCGAAATAAAAAAAAATCACTGAAATAGCACGACCGAAAAGTTCGGTGGAGAAAACCAGAGCGGCTCTCTTTGGGGATGCTCAAGGTGTCATTCAGGTTGATTTTTTTTGCCATGAGGAAAAATATTTAACTCTGAGGGGTGCATATTGAGGCACAGGCAAAAGCTTATTGAGTGGGACCCAACTTACAAATGACAATATTGCCTTCCTTGTGCTTGAACATACTCGACTATACAAAAACATCAATAAAAAGAAGACTATCAGCTCATTTTTACGGATAATGTTACCACATCCTCTATACTTAGAAGACTTAAACCCTCAGGCAATTATCACTTCCACCTCACGGAAGAGTGATTTAGAGACAATTATGCCAGTGATATGAAAGTTATGCCAGTGATAGGAAAGTGGAAACCGCAGCCAGAAAGTGGTGTAAAAACGGGCAACAGAATTCTAAGAGGCAAGGGTGCATACATACATTCAAAAATGGAACATGTCTATTGAAAGAAACTCTGACTATGTTGAGAACTACGGATTTGAGCCCCAGAGAACCAATTATTAAATTTGAATTACGCACTTGAATTAATACATTGCCTAGACAGAATAACAAAGTATTACAGAATCGCTTCTCGGGCATTTGGCTAAGATCAAGAGTAGAGCTCTGGTCTCTCCTTGGCCGGGGCTTTGGCGATAGGACCCAACCACGCAGGACAGGTGTTTTCGAGATGCTTGAGCCTTGGCTGAAGACCAACCCAAGAGGAAGGGCCTTCCCATGGAGGGTCCTGGAGGGGCGATCCGTATGTCTTGAATTTTACGTTGTCTTGCGTGCTTTCTGTCCCACTTTTTCTTGTCTGTTGCTTCCTTTTACGTCTTTCATAGATAGAAATCTGTGAAAGACAAAAATGGGCTCACTGTTTACCAGGGGTACCATCAATAAAAGACCCAGCATTGAAGAATTAAACCTTCTTTTACCGAAATCAGTTAAAATTATTGTTTTTTAGCAATTAAATTTCAAATAAGCACCGACTCAATGTAAAACGATCTTAAAATTCGATAAAAAATAATGGCTTGTAAAAATAAAGTTATCAACGTTTTCTTTATATGCAGAAAGGAATTTTCATAGTTTAGGACTTCAAGGAAGGAAACTCCATATACATCCAATTTCAATCCTCAAAGAACTTAAATCAGCTGTAGGAACCAAAGCAGAGAACTGATGTTCGACGTGAGGATGATAATATCGCCAGATTTTGCAGTGTACACTATGAGGAAATCAGTACTCTGTTTGATTTTGTGTGATCAGTTACCAAGTAAATAGCCCAGGATTTTATTGTACAGACGTTTATGATACTGAAAAAGTTTTCGAAATATTTCATTATAATGTTCTTTGGAGAGCCTTACAGTATCAATCAACCCACAAAGTACCTTCCCGGCAATAATTACCACCTAGTCTCTCCGCTCTTTAAGCGTCTAGATGAGCTCAAGTTTTTTTAAACTGGTTACTCCTTTTTCCCAATCCAAAACGTCATTCGCCCCCTACACTCTTTTCCTAAATATATCCCGTCAGAATGACATCTTCCGGCTTTACCTTTTCAATATGTGGCTCGTAGATCATTTCCTGATCCGATTTTGCATCTACAGTAAGAATGCCACCCAAGTGTGCGAATGCTTTACTTGCTCTACACCATCACTTTTTACTGGCAATGTTGCCCTCTTTCTTTCCCCTGGTTTTTTTTTTCCTATCTGCCGTCTAGTGACATCTGCATATCGTGTGTTAAACAGGTTTACGCCCCACAACTCTGATTCCCTCTATCTATTCAATGTTGCATTATCACCACTGTATGCAGTAAGAACAAGTCAGGTAAGAGAATGCATCCTTGTCTCACACCGCGTTTTATCTCGACGTATTTATTGACCATTCCATTTAGTATTACTGTAGTTTGGTGACCCCGGTAATAATTTCGGTATTAATTTGATGCCATTCTTTATCTAAAGGTTGCAACATTTTAAACAGTGGTTCGGTCCTCACTCGATCACAAGCTTTGACATAGTCAATAAACCATTCATAAACATTCTCTCTGCACCTCTATGGCAGTTTTCGATAAAATTCTCAGCTCATAGATTCCTTTTTTGCAGATTTACTTTCCCTAGCTATTCCACTTCATCGCACTCCTTCGCACAGGATACTTCTTTGGCTCGGTGACACCTTTGGGGTTTTGTTAGTCATATTCAGATGACTGTTGTTTCGTCATCCTGACTTGTTCCTCAATTCTGGGCTATAAGTGGTAGCAGTTGCTTTGCAGAATCCTTTATATTGCCTGACGGAGATCCTCAAATATTTTCAAGGTTCCAGTGCCCTTATCATTCATTTACAACAGTTTACAACGAACCGCACCCTGCTGGCGCTTTTTCCCTTCAGGTTTTACACTAAAGAGTTTATGATCGCCGTTGCAATCTACCGTAGGGTATTCTTTTACTTTGGTGATGGTATTGCTGAACCTCGTCTTGATGGTAATAAAGTCATTTTGTTTCATTGCGTAATCTTCCGGGCACCTGCATGCATAACCCAATTTCGGATTGTGAGCAAAGAAGGTAATATTTATAACTTGGTTATTCCCTCCGTACTGCTCAACCCAGGTGTCATCACGACTGTTTCTCGGCCTTAAACCGTGCTGACCTACTATATCAGACTGTTTCTGTCAGACTTTATTGTATCATGAGATAATTATTAAAACACAGATTTCACAGTTTTTCAGTATGTAACAAAGCTCCAAGCTGGCCCATGATTTTAGCAAAATAGACTTACTTTTTGTGTTTTGTCTGTCGCCAAGACAAAAATCATGAGTTTTAAACGTGTTTTAAACGCTTAATACGCGTGACCTATTATTTTTTGATGAAATGCAGCAGAAAGATAGCTATTAGCTGTTTCACACAGCTTGTAGTATTTTGCACATTTAAATCCTNTCACGACTGTTTCTCGGCCTTAAACCGTGCTGACCTACTATATCAGACTGTTTCTGTCAGACTTTATTGTATCATGAGATAATTATTAAAACACAGATTTCACAGTTTTTCAGTATGTAACAAAGCTCCAAGCTGGCCCATGATTTTAGCAAAATAGACTTACTTTTTGTGTTTTGTCTGTCGCCAAGACAAAAATCATGAGTTTTAAACGTGTTTTAAACGCTTAATACGCGTGACCTATTATTTTTTGATGAAATGCAGCAGAAAGATAGCTATTAGCTGTTTCACACAGCTTGTAGTATTTTGCACATTTAAATCCTTTTTTCTATCTGGTAGCTCCGTATGGTATCCGAGAAGGTGGTCGAAAACAAAGTCTTTCAAAGACTGGAGTCACACCTGAAAGGTAATACTTTTTTACACCAGTTAAGTGCTTTCTAAACTGAGTGTTAAATAAGTTCTGTAAGTAATCATTTTTAGATAATCTTTCACTTTTCAGAACTATCCTGTGTGATATGCATTTGTAGCAATTTTACGATGGTTTTGGTCTTATTTTCTTTTGTTTCACCCAGCCATAGAGGCTTATGTTTGACATAGCCTTTTGTGTTACGTATACCATCAATTTCAGAGGAAATGGCTACTGAAGGCCTTTTAGAAGTGCTAATTACTCACTCCCGTCAGTTTTATCATCTGCTGGACTTTTAAATGACTTCCATAATTATTTGATGTCGAACTATGACGAAACCCCTGTTGTAACAGAGGAAAATTGATTTGTGGAAGGTCAGATGGCTTCACATATTGTTTCCTCTCAATTTTTTAATGATAAATTTTAAAATTTTAATGTAATTCAGTCTAAAACAGCTGGCAAAAGAGATCATATCCTCCTTTATGTCACCTTCATAACTAACTAGACTGGATGACCATCGGTTAGAACCGTACTTTTCATCAATTACATCAATTACTTAATACAAAAATTGGTAAGACATTAACTAGACTGAAAATAAACCCCACATTATTGACAACGCAGTGATACCATATACATTTGTGCAGCTTAGTTCTTTTTCCCATGCTTCTTTTGTTAATGGTGAAACTTGAGACTCTTCTGCATTCCCGCCCTTGTTTACCACCTTGTTCTCTTGACGCCCTCAACCCCCCATTTTTAAATATACTTTAGTGAGTTTTAGCCTTGTGTAATATGGGCGAACCAGTTTTATTCCCAAAGGCTAATGTGGTTTTAGTAATGCATTAATATTTTGTGCTATGACTTTTATCCTTTCCTTTTTCAGCTTAAGCACTTCTTGAGTAGTATTTTTAAACTTCATGACAAAAAATTGTTTATTGAACGCTTTGAGTATGCAAATATATCCATTGTGATATGTTGTTTGGCAGTATTATTTTTAACATTACGTTGTAGCTTAAAGGTGTAGGGATGTAATTGTTATTGTGAGGTTTCCTTGTAGTGTCAACGTTGAAAATGCCTACTAACTCAAAAGAAAACTTAAATGAATAAAAATTATACTTAAATAGATGTTTTATGGTGCAAAATAAAAATATGACATTGAAAACTTCAATTATTTTACGGAAAAGCTCTTTTAGGCATCACAGCCCTGACGTCAGGGCCAAGATGCCAGAATTAAAAATTTCAGATTGGGTGGTATTTAATCAATGAAGAAAACAATGGAAGAGTTAAAGATAACGCGACACATTTTGTTGGCTGCCTAAAGCATTTCAGGATCATTTGCGAACTCGTTGGTACAGAACAGAGACGACGTAAACTGGTAATGAATAGCCAACAATTGTTCATAGGTGAAAGGCAAACCTGGCAATATGAATCACTCAAAATCGTTTTTATTTTGGATATTTCCTTTATTTTCTGTTTCGACTAAAGATACTGTACTATAGCCGAATCACAGTTAACAATTGTGATTCAAAAAATGGCTTCGCATTGATGGTTTGCCTAAAATCAACTAAGAGACTCTTTCTCCATGTAAATGCGAAGTACTTACGTTTTTATCCTATTTATCAATCTTAAAGATGTAGGCCCCATGTACCTTGCATCACTCCAGCTGTCAAATAAGGAGTGTAAACAGTGTAGTTGTACTTAATTGTTAATTCTACTCATATATCTTGCAATCGGCTTGTTGCATGTCATCGCGAAAATGAGCTTTTTGCTAACTTCTCAACTAAATTGGGTAAATAATGCTAAAATCTGCGTTACCGACTTGTTTTTTCTGATAAAATAGCATTTATGTAAATTAATATGTAAACTTTCAAATAGGTACTATAAAGGTGTTTTTTACTGGAAAATTTAGTACGTAGTTTAAGAGTACCCAGCAATGATTTTGGCGGTATCAGGACTTAGAAAATTAAGTAAAAAAATTATCCTTTGTGTGAAGAAAGCTGTGACATGTGGTAACACTCGTATTTAATAATTTAATGTTTCTGATACGTAAGTAAACTTTTCATTGTGCCTTTTGTTTTACGGAGACCTTGTGTGTGTGTGTGTGTGTGTGTGTGTGTATATATATATGTGTGTGTATATGTGTGTATGTGTGTATGCGTATGTGTATGTGTTGGGGGAGGCTGTTAGAACGTGGAAATACACGGTGCAGGTTCAAGAGAAAAATTTGG
>RDPX01000085.1:2045015-2063623 GCA_003991215.1 Morbakka virulenta
GAGAACCTACTCAGATGAAGTGTATGCAAATGGTAAGAAAGTTTTCTACTAAAGAAAAAACACAAAGGGTTGGAAAGGACCAGGTGTTGTTATGGGCCAAGATGGTCAGTATGTTCTAATCAGACATGGTAGTGCTGTTTACAGAGTACATCCATGCCAAGTCATGAGGGCAAAGTGTACTGGACAAGTTCAAACCATTGATAATAAACAGAATAAAAAGACAACATCAAAATCACTTCCTAAGAATGATTGATTGATGGGAGATGATATAGATTCAGAGAATGAAAATGATCAAGGAAATAATGAAATTAATGCTGAACAAGAAGTCTATAGAGACCATGATGAAGTCAATGCAGAACATGTGAACAACAATCATGACCATGTACGAGATGACTGTGGACTAGACAAACCAAAGAGTAATAGATATATCAAGTTTAAAATGAAAGAAGGTCAATGGCAAAAAGCTAAGGTTCTTAGTTATCAACCCAAACAGACAGGAAAATACAAGGACTGGATCAATGTACAAGCTGAGAATGAACCTGAACCAAAATGTATTGATTGGGAAGAAGTTGAATCTTGGGCAGATATTGAAAATGAAAGTGTAGTCTACCTAAATTGTTCCCAGAATAAGTCTCGAGAGGTTATTGATGCTAATCAAAAAGAAATACAGAATATGAAAGAAAATGATGTTTTTGTTGAAGTTGAATACAACAACCAAACACCTATTATCATAGCCCGATGGGTTATTACAGAAAAAGTGAAAAATGATGAACAAATAGTAAAAGCAAGACTTGTAGCACCTGGCTTTGAAGAAGATTCTACACAATTCAAAAAAGATTCAGCCACATGCACTAGAGAAAGCTTGAGACTTATCTTTATGACAGCTTTTTTAATGAAATGGGAGCTCCATACATTGGACATAACTGCAGCATTTCTACAAGGAAATGAAATAGAAAGAGAACTCTACTTGCAACAACCAAAAGATGTTTGTCCAAAAGGTTACATTTGGAAATTGAAGAGATGCATCTGGCCTTACAGATGCACCAAGAGCATGGTACAACAAAGTCAAAGAAACACTTTTAGAGATAGGAGCTACAATGAGTATTTATGATAGTTCATTGTTTCTATTTCATTTGAAGTCAAAAACATTAACAGGAACAATGGCTGTACATGTAGATGACTTTGCATATTGTGGAAATAAAGATTTTCATAGAAATGTTATTGAAGAAATAAAACACAAGTTTAAAATCAGTAAAGTTGAAAGTGGAATGTTCAAGTATGTAGGTCTTGAAGTAACACAAACCATGGATGAAATATCTGTTAGCCAAAACTGTTACATACAGAATATAGAGCCCATACCATGGTCAGCACAAAGACGGGAACTAAAGGGTGCTGAGTTGCTGCCTGAAGAAAGAAAACAACTGAAGTGTTTGGGTGGACAAATGCTATGGGTGGCCTCACAGATACGCCCTGACTTGAGTTTTGATACTTGTGTGATGACAAATGTTTCCAAGACATCCACAACAAGATCAATACATGATGCAAATAAAACAGTTGTCAAATTGAAGGCACAGTCAGTGAAAATCAGATTTCCATCAATTGAAAGCATTGAAGATATCAAGATAAAAGCCTTTCCAGACGCCACATATGCTAGCCTAGATGATGGATCATCTCATGGAAGACATATAGTTCTCATAGAGGGCAGGAATAAGAAAGTTGTGCCAATAAGTTGGCAATCAAAGAAACTGAGTAGAGTTACAAAAAGCCCACTGGCTTCTGAAACACTAGAACTTGCTGAAGCAGCAGATGTTGGCTATCTTGTATCACTGATGGTTCAAGAAATTTTCCAACTCAGAGTTCCTCCCATCATAGAGTGCTTTACAGATAATAAATCACTTGATGAAACACTGAAAACAACAACTTCCCTCTCTGACAAAAGATTGCGAGTGGACATCGCTCGACTCAGGCAGATGGTGAAGAAGAAAGAAATTTTTGTTAAATGGATAGAAGGAAATCGCCAGATTGCTGACAGTCTCACAAAGAGAGGAGCTTCCACCCAAAGATTGCTGGAGGTTCTGGAGACTTCTCAACTTTAAACACTAGAAGACGTGTCTGTACATAGATGTAAATAAACTTTTATGTTTTGATGAATGTGAAATAGACTGAATGCAGACTGAATGATGCTTTTGATTTTGAATGATGCTGAAAGAGAAAGACAGAAGAAAGAAGAAGAAAGACAGGAGAAAGAAGAAGAAAGACAGAAGAAAGACGAAAGAAAAAGAAAGACAGAAGAAAGACCAAGAAGAAGAAGAAGAAGGTGAAGAAGACTGCCCTAATTTTAATGATGTGATGTCTTCTCCTGTCTTAACCCCCCCATTCCCCCTAGATGTCACTGGAGGCTTGTTAGCTATGAAGGTATGTTCATCATACTAACAGTATGGACCCAAAGTAAATACGGAAGAAAACCAAGATAATGGTGATTGGTAACAAGATAATAGGAAAAATCTTAAATCATAACATTTCCATGAGGATTTTGTTGCAGAGGTATAAGAGTGAATTCTATACAATATACTTCCTGCAATAAATGGAGTCATGAACGGTTTAAACGGGAAGATTTGAATAGAGTCAATTTTCAATGTGGGACATGTGTACAGAGAACCAGCAGAGACGTTTACGAGGAAACCAAGGACAGGGCGATCTTAACTGTAAAGAGTTTTAAGAAGTCAGGAAGTTCTGTTAACTCGCTGGTATCCTAGATAGAGAAGGAGAAGCATATAAGAAACAGAGTGGCAGCGGCATGCGGAAAATGGAGTACATCAAGTGGGCTTCTGCGAAACAAAGCAATGTCCACCATTTTTAGAAGTGAAGTACACGAAGCCTAAAAAGGATCAGTTCCCCTATATGGTCACTGGCCATAAACATGGTCACTGACCGAAGTACTTGAAAACCTGCTGATAAACTATGACAAAAAAAATGCTGCAGAGCATAGCGGGTGTGGGATTTCTCTTGTGCTAAAGTTGCAAAGAGATATCATTTACTCGAATAAGGTCCAGTAATCCGAATTTGAAAAATGAGTTGGTTTGGCCATGTTACAAGAACAGAAGCAGATGGTCCCTTGAAAGTGTATAAAAATTTGTTGTACCCGGAAAAAGACCACCAAGCCCTCCCCCTCCCAGCGCCAGATCGAAAGCAGCAATGAACCGTGCCTCACTCGAATTGAGAGGCCGTGGACGTTAAGTTTACATGATGATAAATTATGGTTATCGGGAGTTTTTGTATTTTGTTTTCTGTTTTTATTCAACGGCAACCAGTGTTGGAACCACCACCATATTAATTTATATGTTATATAACATACAATATATAAAATAATGTGCTAAATATTTTTTTACCAAACAGACAATGGTGTGTACATACCAGTGGTAGTTTTTGAAAAACGTTTGGGTTTTTTGTATCCAGTAAGATATGGGAATTTGATACCAGTAACCGTTAGCTTCGCATCATGTATTGCACATTTTCTACAACTGGGTTTATTTTTTTTTGCTTTTCCAGCGGTGTCGACAATTTTCCTGCGATTGAAAAGCAAGGCCTTTCTGGAGTCATCTTAAGCCTAATAGAGTGCGCAGCTAAGTATCTCGTTACCGGTGGACGACTGGTTTTTTGGCTTCCAGTCTACAGACCATCGTGAGTCTTCGAGTTTTGTTACATTTAGGTCAGACACAGGAAAAATGACCAATTTTAACTTATTTTAGGACGTATTTTAGTTTGTTTGTTGTGGTTTTCTAAGGTTTTTTTTACTGTCATTTTTTTAGCTAGAAGACTGATGTGGTAAGGTTGTATGTGATTTTGCCTTTGAAATTTTGGGATTTTTTTTCTTCTAAATGAGACAATTGTTCTTCTTGCTGTCGACGGTACTTTCAGTATTCTACGCCAAGACCATAGCTCAAAGCATCAACCTTCCTTCTTTTATTTTTCCTGATCATCCAGCTCTCACAATCATTTAAGACATTTCTTGGTACCTTTAGAAGGACGGTTATTAGATAGTGTTCATATGTTATGTTGCATTTTTAATTAACCTTTGGGCCGTAGTTTAGGACCATCTAATTGTTTTTATTAGTTAAAGTAAATATTGTCCAGGCTTGCCCAACACTACAGGATAACATTTGTGAAAAAGCATTAGGATTACTAGAACATTTTGATATTTTTGTTTTACTGTTGCTGTTTTAGTTACACAGATAAAATCATCCCGACGCACCCACTTTTAAAGTTGGTGGCAAATAACGAACAGCTATTAACAAGAAAGATCTCCAGGAGGCTAATCACAATGGAAAAAACCAGCTCTTTTAAAGTAAGAGAAATTGTACAAGTATATTTATTTAAAATTAGATCGTGGTAATACGTCAGCGCGCAACTTCAACCGCCATAGTAAGAAAATACAAAATCGCTAATTACTTGTTAGTGTTAAACTCTTGCATATCGATATATGTTTTAGTTCGCAGCTGGAGGACTCAGTGTTTTTGACGGTGACAAACATTAGAACCTTGCTACGAGAAGAAGTCGAATTAGATTTCGGAGATATCTAAGCTGGGCGTCCTTATAAAGGTCTCTGCGTGAGCGAGCTAATGACCATGTTTTACAGTTCTTAATTTTGTGCTTCATTTAAGTATGCTGCTTTCAGTCGGTATGTTTCTCTATTCTTTGATGATGAAGTAATTCGTAGACGAGACCCATCCTAATTTTCGTACAAATTGCATACCTTGAGTGCGCTGTAATAGCGGTCTGGGATAGACACTAAGATTTTGATCAATGAGACTAGGATATTGCTACTTAGTTAAGATATGTTTACGCAAATAAATCAGTTAGTCGGCTTAGACTTAATCCCAGTGGGCTGAGTTGAAGGAAAGGAACCAGAACCAGTTCCAAAGTGAAGTAGAAAAAGTAACAACAGAGTTAACTTCTTCTTTCTTTTAATTGTTTTTTGTTTTTCTGTTTTTCTGTTACAGCCTGGTGTGGATACGGAAATGGAAGCGCAAGCTAAGCTGCCAGATATATACTGCGATTTACACGACGACTTCCGAAGTAAATATTTTGGGGTTGGAAATGAAAATTAAGTTATGCTTGGGTAAAATCCTATCACTGTATAGGATTTAAACAACTATTAACAAATTTTTAAAGTGCTAAAAACCAGGCAAGGGAGTATAAAGCTGAAGGTTTACACCAAGCGTAATTTTTCAGTAGTGAAGGTGATACCTGAAGCTCCTATTGACTTACGAAAGCCATTGCCTTTTTCCATTATCGTATTAGAGTATTGACATTTATCAGTTTCGAACAAACAAATCAGGCAGGCATGCTAGTGTTCCTTGATCCATCCTTTGTGCAAGACCCGCAAGTCAAAAGGGGTATTTTTTATGGTCGATGGCATTTTTGATGTCTTGAAACATTGATTGCATTTTGACATTATCAAGTGAGAAACGGCCGTGACAATAATCTGATACACAAGTAAAGAATTAAAAGAAGATAGGATGAAACATGGGACACATTTAATAAAGTTACTGACAATATTAAGCACATTAATCAGGTAGTAGTAGAACTGTAAGGATCTCATCACCTCTGTAATTCAAACAACGAAAGTGTTACTATTGACACAAGTGCTCCAAAATTAACTTTCATCTGTAAAGTAAGATGTAAAATTGTAATACGATTATATTATAGTTTTTTTAAATTTTTAGTCTTGTTAACATTTGTAAAGACCAAAATAAATCCTTTCTTTCAACTGGCAGGTAGTACTGCATAAATGACATATGAGTTCAAACGCCTGACGATGGGAGAAGCACCTTTCGAAACGTAGCTTTAAAAAACGCTTACGAAACTCGACATGATAAAGCTCCTATATTTATAAGTTCAAACCACACATTTAACATTTAAGAATTTTTTCTTCTCCATGAAGAGCTACTATGTTTTTTTAATTAAGAAAAGGGGTCGACGTTGGCCAAAAGTTGCAGTTCAAAAATTAACTCAAAATTTAGCTGAATCCTGTAAGATGTTGAAATTTTGAAAGAAGAAGAGTATAAATAGTTTGAGAGTACAGTCTGAAGTACGATGAAGTTTAACAATTACATGTAATTTTTAATAAAGAATTTTGGATTTCAGTAAAAGCCCGAACATCGGACGACAAATCTTCCGCAAGTTTGCCTTGTTCTTGCTGAGCTCCCATGTGTCCAAGGTAGTGTCATCAGGATAGATGTTGATAAACTGAAGCAAACTACCAGAAAGTTCTTTGATGTAAGGAAGAGAGTTGGACCAAGAATAGAACCTTGAGGAATGTCAGCAGTAAAGGAATACTCATCTGATATAATGGCACCCAGTGGGACACCCACTCATTCACCGTCACCTCGTTCTCTTTTATTTTCTCGTTTACCTTAATTTTCTCATTCTCCTTCACTTTATTTTCTCATTCTTCTTCACTTCATTTTCCTTCATCACCCATTCTGCTCTTTACCCAGTGAAAACCAATGGTGGCTGACATGCTCCACTGGAGGATTATTTAACAGTTAAGAAGGCACCAGAAAAACAATGGAAATTTATCACGCTAAGTGAAGGATTATAGTGTGGTCGTTGGGGTTTATATTTACACAAGGCAGACAACAACAATGTCATAACCAATCTTAAGCAGAAAATGGCTGTGAGTGAGCGGACATTTTGAAAAACCATATCGTTATTTGAATATTTTGTATTGCTTTTCTGTTATTAAACCTTGTTTCGTGCAAGATAATAGCTCTAGTATTGCTGTCAACCATACTAAAGGACTTAATAAACATTGTGAAACATCATACTAGCTCCTTATATGTTTTCAAATCTCGGAGCAAATTTTCTTGCATTCGTTATTCATGCAAAAGGAGGAGTTTCGACAAACAATCCCCTGCTCCTTCGAGTTATTAAGAATTTTGTATACAGAAAGGAGTCAAATTTGCTCACGAAAATATTCGAGAGCCGTTAAATAAGGTGCCATTGGTAGAAACTCTTGTTTTAAGTACCGGGACAATGTAAATATACCAGAGGCACGTTTCTAAAAGCCATTGTTCAAATAATACCGGTTTGTTTTCCTTGCAACATTTTACTTTTTTAAATAAGAGTAAGTTCGGAAAGCGGGGGAGATGCAGTTTATTAAAAGCTTACTAACTGTAAGAGAAGAGACTACATTAAAAATTCCCATGTAGAATCTATGTGGTTAGAAATTTCATTCATAAAAATTCACTTTTATTCCGCTTTTATTATTGCTCTTCCGAGGGATTAGATTATCTGAAATGTAATTTAAGTTCAAAAACAATTAGTCAATTAATCATTTTAATAAAAAAGTGATCGTCATCGGAGATTTTGACATCGATTTGAATAGCAGTATGACAAAAAAGTTTTGAAATGATGATTAACGATATGGTATTTAAACAAACTAAATATTGCAACCAGAATGACAGTAAATTCCTCAAACGTATTTGACCTTATTTCTACAAACTTACCGATTGCTTTTCGGTCTTCTGGCTGAGATTAAGTGTAGAGGTTTGGTCTCTTCCCGGTTGAAAAGTCAGTTATAGAGCCCAACCTTACAGTCATGCGGTCTTGAAATGCTTGAGCACTGGCTCCAGATCGACCCAAGGGGAAGGATCTTCCCACAGATGACCCTTAAGAAGAATCCGCGTGTCTTGGATTTTTTAATGTCGCGCGTGCTTTCTACCCCCTCTTTTTTCCCTTGATCTGTTGCTTACTTTCGGGCCTTTCATAGACGGAACCCGTGAAAGACAAATATTGGCCCACTTTTCCAGGGTTACCCTAAATGAAAGAGCCACACCGATTAAGCAATCGGAGCCCATCAGTTTTACCACTTTTATGTAGTGATCATAATTTAATTGCCTGCAAAATGAGATTTACGCATATTTATTAAAATACGAACCAGGTATTTTTGAATGCCTGTTTCAGAGTAATTACAATAAAGATCGTACAGGTGGATAGGTCAAGAATGTAAACTGCCGACCTGTTTACCCATCATCGGAAGTCAGATCGCTGTCTCTACGTTTCAAAGTAAAATGTCCACATTTATTATCGACATCGGCACCAAAAATTATAAAACTGTTAAAGGTAGACCATGCAAATATTTTACTACTAATCTGAAGAAAAATGAATGAACGCAATAGTCAAATTAGAAAAGTGCGAAAAACTATCATTATGTCATTACAAAAACGTCAATATTACCGTCATCATCGCTAATTTTTTCAAGTGTGACACATCAGTCCCGGGTCATGTCTTCTTCTGATTTCCCATTCAAAAGGATTAAGTTTTTCAATTTTGACACGACGAGCCTGCAACTTGGGCAAAAGGCTTTTACGTGACCCATGCTTGATGCACATCAAACCGCTGTCTCAAGATCAATTGAGTGACCAAGCGAAAAAACAGTTTTTACGATTATTAACTGAGAGCAACAATGATTTACCTTGGTAGTCGGCACTCTATTCTCTCCCACGAGAAACGTACTCGCAAGGGTTGATGTTCTGAGGAATTTCGCGATCTGAAGCATATCGTTCTGTACTGTTGTCATGTCCATGACAACGATGTTTTTGAGGTCATAGGTCCCTTTCTGACAGCGACGGCTTACTTTTAGGACGTGCCTACTGAGTTTATCAATCAGCTGGTATGGGGTTTTCTGAGTTTGTATCGTACTACGCCGAAGGGCAAGCCCATTCCGTGCCACGAACTTGGTAATGCAGCCAGCGCTGAATGACAGTTTATCCACAACAGGGTTATGCTTCATAATTTTTCCTTAAAACTTTGTTGGTTTTATAATAATTTTCTTCTTGAGACACATGTCATTCCTGCGTTGTTCAAATACCCACACTAGCAGGTTTTTGTCAACACTTCCATTGGTAACATGCCATCCTGCACCATCTTATCGCTGCATCTTTCTACCTCCAGGTTTCTCATCATTCAACTCGGCCAACTTTTTATCTTTTTCTCTCTATTAGCGAATACTGTTACAGTCTCCTTTGTATTTCTTAACAGCACCGTGAATTGAATGGGACGCAGCATACCGAATTAGTTCCAACTCCGAGTCAAAATGGGTCAACGGAGGAGGGTACATTTTGCCTTGATGAGAAGTTGGTTTCAATTGACTTTACATCGTTTGACTGTCAGTTGCAACTAAATTATTTTGTAAGAGCATCCACATCTAGAGGGGAATACCATTTGATGACTCTAGAAGCTTTGTGGATCAGGGAACTGAACCCTCCAATTAACACCAAAGACGAATACAGAAGCAGGACACTGACAATTAAGTTGTAGTCAGTGTCCACTGATCACTTTCTAATGTTATCTGTATTGTTCTTTTTGTTATGTAGTTAGTTTAGATAGTATATGACCTTTGTTATATTTTATATTTGTAGAATGATTGTCTGATGATGCCATAAAGGCGAAAGCACTCACAAAATGTGTCGTTGGCTCTTACTTATTTACTTAAATTATTTTGTACAGTGTTTACTGCAGTCCTTGGTNATTTGATGACTCTAGAAGCTTTGTGGATCAGGGAACTGAACCCTCCAATTAACACCAAAGACGAATACAGAAGCAGGACACTGACAATTAAGTTGTAGTCAGTGTCCACTGATCACTTTCTAACGTTATCTGTATTGTTCTTTTTGTTATGTAGTTAGTTTAGATAGTATATGACCTTTGTTATATTTTATATTTGTAGAATGATTGTCTGATGATGCCATAAAGGCGAAAGTACTCACAAAATGTGTCGTTGGCTCTTACTTATTTACTTAAATTATTTTGTACAGTGTTTACTGCAGTCCTTGGTTTTAAAATCATTAAGTGTTAAAACATGAATCTGTTGTAATTCTTATTCCTAAATCCTTATCACTCTTCACTGTGGTTCTTTCAACAGTACCCTTTCTCTTATTGTTATATACAACTTACCCCAAAACAATGGGGGAGAAAATTCTGTTTCGTCTAACCAGAAATTCATGGAAATCATTATTTACTCAAACCTCGCCAAATTTGGCGTCACTCAGTAGCCCATGTGTAACTTTCACTTTTCCACTTCCTGTTTCGAAACATTTCTGTAAATATTTATGCTTCATGTCTCACTGAATTTGATTTTCTCTTATTTACCTCTATTACGACTGAAGCTTCAACTTCAATATTGTACACTGTGCAGCACTAAAAGGGACAGGGTATCATGTTCCTTTGCCCCATAGTTAGAATGGCTGTGACATATTTTATGAGTTGTTTGTGTAAGTTAATATATAGTTTGCAACTGTGAGAAAGTTTTTAGGTGGTAAAAATAAAGATAACAATGAAGGATCGTTTCAAACAAATATTTTTGAAAAGCCAGTGGCTATCAATGCAATGAACGTAAACGGAGGGGTCGTAATAAGACCAGGGAATTGGGGAGGGGGAACAAGGGACGTTCTATTAGGAGTGCTTCATGATCGTCTTTTCACTCCAAGCACTTTTTAATATTATGTTCAGAAGAGCGACTATTAAAAACTCACCTTTGTGGTCGATGAAGTTTCACTTATCTTGCAGGACATAAAAGGAGAGTCTGCTTACTTGCACTTGTTGCAGCGTCCTCGTCTATTGAGGGTTGCCGATCACCATTATCCACAGGTCACGATCTTTGGCACGTTTGATTGTCGATTGTATGTGGGAGTTCAGGCCCTGGCAGATGTCTTTGACCCAAGTTGCCGCGGTCTCCCTCTCGGTCGTTTGCCATGCACTCTGCCTCATGAGAGTCTGATAAAAATATGGATGGTAACACTTTCTCCCTTGGTGTATATTCATCTAAAATGGCCACACTGTTATTATACGGAGGCAAGCGCACAGAATCTATTTTGATGACCATTTATGGAGCGGTGTTTTCGGACAGTATTTAAAAGTGCATTTTGAAAGGGTTTTTTTAAAGTTCTTTTTTTAATTGTTTTTGAAAGTTCACAGATTCGACATCAGTGTTCAGCATTTCCCTGGCAATGCCATGAACCCGGCGTAGTAATAGGAAATAACTAAGATAAGGGCAATAAATTGTGCCCTCGGAAAACAGAGTTTTTGGTCGTTGTGGTTAAATTTTGCACAAAGGAAAATTACCTCGTCCGCTGGAAAAACTATTGTCTTTAACGATTATTGACAATTTCTCGTTTGTGTAATCAATTAAGTTATTCCCAAGCCAGCGAGTCAAACTATTTAGACGAACAAGAATTCGTCAGTTATCGTGTAAGAAAACTCGGTTTTCGGAAGATGCACAACATCCCATTTGCTTATGCGGATGAAAATTGTTAAAAGTTTAACTCGAGTTATTTTGTTGGAGACATTCACTGAGAACCTAGTTTCAGAAGGAAGAATTTCGGAAGACGCACGTTCGTGGTCAATAATCGTCGTGAAGGTCGTTTTTCAACTTTGCCATTGAGTGAAGACAAAAGAAGGGAACTATTTTATTTGTGCATTTAGGTTCAAGAAGGAAAGGTGAACAAAACGAATATATGAAAACACAGCACTTTTTATACTCGGAAAATGTCTTCACAGTGTATTCCTTTTAAGTAAAACTCCGCTTTGAGATGGCTTTTCCATCGTTTCAACCATAAACCACCCAATGCCAAGGACAATTAAGATGGTAACTTAACAAAGAGATGTTTGATACTCAACAGGGATAACTCATTAGCAGGAGAACTCAATCACAGTATATTTATATTAGCGGAAGGTGAGTGATTTTAATTCTGATTAAAAAAGGTTGGGTGAACCCCCTATTGGTCACCTGTCACTTGTTGGCTTTGATTTTTCGAGTAAGATGATCAAACATAAGTGACTCCTGTTCTCTTTGCTTGTAATTTTCATTGAACTGCTTACCGTCAATTAAGTGAGCAAGCAATTAGTCTGGAGGGTTATACATGCCCCGAATGTGGGCACATTAAACAGAATGTAAAGTAAAGAATCGAATAATCGGTCTCGTAAGACAGTAAACTCGAGAAACTTTGTTTTAAGAGTTTTTTATATTGGGCCTTTAATACCATAGCAATATGAGAAGCAGAGAAAATCATCACTGTCGGTCTAGTCAGTCGTTTGAAATTGTATTTCGTTCCGTGTGTGGTATTTACAGGAATCTGTGCATTATCAACGTTGCGTTGCGGGTTTGACAACGTAAATGAATGCACTATAATATTTTAGTTAATATTTTTGAATTGTTTTTCGTAACTCCTCAAATAAACAGTGAGAGACTGGTCAGGAAACTGCAGTGTGCAGTGATCGTCAAGGACGTGCCTGTATTTAATTTATAGTAACGCGGTACAGTATTTTGTAGATGTTTATTACCTGTTAATCACTTACTCTGAATGGCATTTTGCTCAGTAGTGTGCTATTTTCCAGTACCTGTACAGGTATAGACACCTTTTCACAGTCTCGATTGATGAAGGCTACGGACAAGTGTAAAGCATGCATAAGGTGTCATTGTTTGCTACTGCAAGGCCAACTGTAAGGTGGTGTTTGTTGCACGAAATCATGTGGGTTAATCAAAGAAATATTTGGGCATAAACTGGTGGCACGGGCCCCTTGAGGAGAATGATATTCTGATTCAGGATTTTGCATTCTTTTGTTATCTTGTGGTAGAGTTTTTGTGGAGTTGTTTGCTGGACTTGTAGGCATCGTTCTCTCGGCCTAATTTTTTGAAGAGGAGGCCCAAGAAGCCCATGCCTGATGTACCAGACATTTGAACAATTAAAGGGATCATTAACTTACTTAACAAATAAGTTAACCCATTTTGGGGTTAGAAGTGTTGTCAAAGAAACCAAAGTAATGTTTTAGAAGTTATGTGAAATAAAAGCAGGCAACAGGTATCAGAAGATGTTACAGTTTTGCTACAAGGCAATTCATTCAGAGCACACCTTCTCTACTTCGTTATTGATAAGGACAAAATATTGTTGAAAAATATTAAGAATTGACTGAATCTTCACACAAAATACTATTTGCCGACATGAAGAACATTGCTTCATGACATGCTAGTGCTACTAAAATATATAGTAGGTACTATGATGTCCAGAACTAGAAGGCTTAAAATGCAACTACATTTTACCAGGGCAACATTTCACCTGCAAAACTTGCTTTCATTGATGAGAAGTAGTGTGTATTGTGCAAAAAGCCTTTTCCTTATGCAGTTTTTCAGCTTTTTGATTTTGGGGCTTCCCATGTCTGTATCTCTCTAACTACCCAGAGGAGTGTCACTGAATTGCATACATTGCTCTTTTGAGATTCACCCATGAGTATGGGGTGGTTGTGTGGGACCCCTACTTGAGACAAGATGTTGAGAGACTTAAGCACATCCAATGTCAAGTTGCACACTTTATCACAAAGAACTACAGAACAAATAAAGTGGGATGTGTTACCAACATACCTCCCCAACCCCAGCACTTTTACAACAGCTGTCAGAAAAATGGGGATGACACAAAACTAAGTCACCTCATTGTTTTTAACGTTTTAACTTTGTGCTGCTGATAAGAGAAAGAAACTGCTTTATGTGAATATTTCATCAGTGAACAAATTGTATGGGAGTAAAATTTTTACTCTATTTCATTTTGGACAAAGACTTTTACTCCAAAAGTATTGTGGTGGACACCCCATGTGTAACATTATGTATAAAGTCATCACTGGCAAATGTACCCACAATCAACATAACAGTGGGATCTTCAGATTCAGATTGATTATGAATCCTCTGTTTTTCCCTTTGAGCAGTCACTTTTATTGATACCTGAAGGTAAAGGTACAATTATTTCTTTCTTGGTGCATGCTTTTTCTTTATTTTATGCTTATTAATCCATTTCTGGCTTGATCACCTACCTCCAGCCAGTCCTGCCCATAGCATTGACTTCCTTCAGCAAAAGTCCTTTTTGCCATCATGAATATGACTGAGTTTGTATTTCAGTGTATAGTCATTGGTAATAACACTGCCAGTGTGAGTATGATTTGTTTTGTTTGCCAATGTTGTCTCGATTAGTCAACAAGTTTTTGCTTGAGGCTTTTGCATTTGTGAAATATTTTTATTATCCCACATGACTAAGAAAGGAAGCAGTTCCTGAAGAACAGCTTGGCACACCCTCTTAAAAAATTCTCACCTTGAACAATTTCCATACAAATTTCCTGTATGAAGCTTTTACATAAGTTAAGGCCTAAAATGAATATGGATATGTAGTGGGACAAGAGTAATAAGAGAACAAGAGTAGTCCGTGTTTAAAGAAAGCTTGAGACTGGAGATAAATGTACTCATGTTTTGAGAAGATTAAGCTATATCTGATGCACTTTTACATAAAAAATATTTTTGAAAATTTGATGTTTTAACAGTGCAAACTGTAAAAACATCTTCTGCTCTTTTTAAGCTTGTGCTGTAACTTTTTCAGTCTTACCAGCAAATTTTTCTTAACACCACACATTCAACTGACCATGGGATTGCCAAAGCATAGTAGAAAAGTGCTTTGTATCCAGACCAGATGAGGGGCAAGTTTCATTTTGCAGACTATAAAGTCCTTCATACCTAGCATTGAGAATATTTCCCTGATTTCATCAATTTATGTTTTTGTTTATAGAAACAGGCAAAACATCTCTAAACACTTTCCAGAATGATTTGATTTGAACAGAGGTTGGATCTAAACAGTCACTGCCCTGCACTATTGTTGTTGTTGTTTGTCCATCATCAGGCAGGTCAGCCACATGTGGTCTGCTTGAGCTGAGGTCAAGTTGGCTCTGGACTTGCAAAGCTCATGTATTCTTTGGGCCTCAGCGATCCTGTTCTGCTCATGGGAGGCAGCACCTTTGCTGGTGTAGCTTTTCTATTTTGTGTGATTGAGTGCTACTGTCTGCCAGGTGTTGGGGTTGATCTGGAAGCTCTTCAGAGAGACTTTAAGCATGTCCTTGAAACATTTTTTCTGTCCACCTTGTGAGCACTTGCCTTCCACCCTGTACTATACTATCTTTCTAGATAGCAAGAACAGGGGACTGATTCATTAGAATCAGACCTTATGTTTACTGCCTATCCCAGAGGTCAGCAAATTGGAAATATTCTTTTTAACTTTGTGAGGCAGTATTAGTTGCCTTGGAACTTGTATTAGATCCACCTATAAAAGCACTTTCTTACACAAACCAACATTGTAGCTAACAGATGGCTTTAGGGCATTTGATGGCTGGCTACAGAATAGGCATTGTTTTTTTGGCAGGAAATCTCAGGGAGAGATGTGTTTGGACTAGCTCCTGAATTTCAAATTCTATGGTCAAAGCTCTATAAAATTTTACACCTTTGGGACCAAATAAAAGTGGCCATGTTAGACAAGTGCTTATCTTAAATCACTAACTATTATATATATAAGACGTAGCTTGGATGGGCCCAGTAATGGTCATTTTGGTATGTGGTTGTTTTCGCAGACGTGGTCATTTAAGCAAAATTGACTGCATATGTATGTTAAGTACAATTTTTTAATGCAAAGATATAGCTGCTTTTATATAATTTTTATAAAGGATAGCAAATACGAGTAACAAATATTTTAAGGATATTTAGGACAAAGAACTTACAATATCTATCTGTATCACAAGATGATGGCTAAGGCAGCCATGCTCTTGATGGCTCTGTTTTATTAACAGATTGACATAATGTAGAAGCTGTTGTAGAGGAAAAGAAAAATTAATTTGGAGATGTATAAATAAAGGAAGGACTGAAAGTGTTCTGTGAAAATATTTGTGGTTTGTTAGATAATATCTCTAACATTAAGTTGTTATTATCATCATATCCAGATATTGATATTTTAACTTAGTCAGAGGCACACATACAAGAATTAGAAGATGTGTAAAAAGCTATACATCTAGCAAAAAGTTATGACAGTAAAATAGTTTATGAAGCTAATATCAACACAAGATCCAAAAAGTTCCATCACTTTTCTGGACTATGTTGAAAGCTAAAAATTAGTGCATTTAAGACAAAGAACACTTTTAAAACCATCTACCAGAATATCTAACCATACAAAAAGTTTTTGGAAGTTTCAGTAGATATCCAAAGTGTTCATCAAAAACTTTTTAAAGAAATTGAATAAAACAAAGGCCAAATGACAAACTGCTGGGTGGTATGCTGAAAGACTGTTCTGAATATGTAGTTACTCTGCTTCATTACATCATGAAGCAATTGCTTGCAACAAGTACAGTACTATTGGCATGGAAACAGACAAAATTAACTCTCATAGAGAATTCTGGTAACTCAAATGGCATTGAAGATTTCCAAGCAATATCTTTTTGTATGGATTTTGTCAAAACTAATAGAAAAGGCTGTTGACACACAACTAATAGATTATCAAGAGTGTGAAAATCTATAAAGCAAGAATCAGTTTGTTTACCATACCAAACAGTCAACAAGTTTAGCTACTGCATTACTAGTAAAATATACAAGAAATTGATAAAAGAGATAATTGATAGAGCTTCTTTGAGACAACAATATATTTAAACCCCACTGCAGGGATCCAGCCAGTAAATGTGTATAGTAATATTTGTATCTATAATATTCAATGAACATGCCTTAGCATAAGAAAATAACAAAAATTTGGGTGGTAAGGAAAGCTGATGGGAGGATTGTTCTAAGGTTCAAGCAAAGCACTTAGTATAATAATGATGTCACCCTAAAAAACTGGTTTTGTTGTGGTGTTTTTCAAGTNAAGTGGTAGCAGCAGAAAGCCTTTGAGATTTTCCTCGACACACCTTTGCATAATGCCCTTTCTTTTGGCAGTTGTTGCAAGTAGCTTCATGTGCAGGACACCGTGAACGAGGGTGCTTGCTGTTTCCACAAAACAAACGCTTCTGATCTTCAGATCGAGCAGCAGCAGATATGCAGTGGTGAGGACTTGTGTCTGGTCATGGAACTACATGAGTTGTAGGCATAGCTGAATGCATCACGAATACTTTCCTCACAGTAGGCAGCCGCAGTAACAGTTTTAAAGTTGCAGTCTTTACTGAGGGTTTTAGAGCTAACAAATATTCATCTAATGTTTCTCCGGGTTGTTGTCAACGAGTGGCCAACAAGTGGCAAGTGTAGATCTCATTCGTCGGCTTTATAAACAAATTATTAAGTATTTCCATGGCTTGGTCATATGAAGCTGATTCCTCAATGTGTTGAAAGATTTCCGGTGATACAAAGTTCGTTAAAACTTGAAGTTTATTGAGGCCCTCGTCTTGTAAAACTGAAATAAATTTGTCGAAAGTTCGGTGCCGATGGACCCATTCTTTGTTCGCTGAAACACTGTCAGGTTTTGTCTCCAAATGCTCTTGCCATAAGACTTTATCCATAATATATGATATGTGATATATAATAATGATAGCTCAGTAAATTGTAATGAGTAAAGACACAAAGATTGCCGTAAAAACTAGGCTTTACTGAGCTATCAATGGATGCTACATCATGAGTTTACAAAATGGCGGTTGATACAGTGAAACTGCTGACCTAAATAAAAATCACAATAGGAAGTCCAACAGACCAAATTTGAAGTTCAGAGTTCTTGGCAAATCATAGTTCATAATAAATCATAGTTCATAACAATAGTTCATAATAATAAATTATAATTCATAACATTTTTAATGAGTTACAGATGATCACAAGAAGCTTGGTAGCATCTATTAAAGCATCATTTAAAGAATGGTATTTTATGTTTTTTATCTTTTATTTGCCCAATATTTTGTTTTGATTTTATTTTTATTGTATAAAGTTTTATGGACTGTTTAAATGAATTAAATTGTTTTATTCAATTTCTAAATATTTTATTTAACCTTTTTAATATTATTTATATATATTTTTTACCTGAACAAAGTACATGTTCATAGCAGCAATTTGGTTTGTTGAAATGAAAAATATATACCCTGTATAAAGGAATTAATAATAATAATTTTTTTCAAACTTCATGTTTTTTTTGTCTAAAGTCCTTAACAAAAAAAATATGATGCAATATCAACAGCACTAAAATACATATCAGTTTATCTAAGACAGTAAAATTCATCTTGCAGTCCTGATACAGAGTGAATTGCTAACAAAGCTTAGTAAAATGTCAAAATTCCTTTTTCTAACCATAATAATAATAATAATAATAATAATAATAATAATAATAATAATAATAATAATAATAATAATAATAATAAATGCCCTTTGGCATACATAACAACATGGCTTTTTTGTGCCTATTCATTGTTGTTTTTGTCACCAAACAGGGCAATAACAAATATCCAGTCTGAATTTAATGCTGCAATATTAGACTTAGTACTTGTACTAGGATATCTTTCCATGTATTGTTAGCTATCAGACCAGGAGTGGGGAGTGCTGTGGTCATAAGTTGTTGTCATACAACAACAACCGCTTGAGCAATGTGCCTTTCCTCACTGATTGTGGGGCGGCACTTGCAAGGTTGAAGTGATGTTGCCATTTTGATTTGGTTTCTATTTATCTCACTCTTATGGCTGCAGTACATGTGCCTGCATTCAACTTACCTGGCTTGTTGCTGGGCGCTGAATGCGGGTTTTTCACCCAACCACCAATAAATGGTGTGTAACCACTCGATAATAATAAT
>RDPX01000085.1:2078427-2151052 GCA_003991215.1 Morbakka virulenta
AAGTCGTCCATAAACAATAAATGATTGACCAACACCCTACCGTGACCGAAGAAATATCCAAGCTTCTCTCTGTTGAGTAAAATACTCAGCGGGATCATTGCAATAGCAAAGATCAAAGGGGAAAGGGAGTCACCTTGGAATATTCCCCGATTGATGTTAACTTCACCAAGCACCTCGTTATTAGCCATCAGTACTGTCTTCCATTTAGCCATACTTCCTTTCAGCAAACTCCGCACATTCTCTTATATCATTATATTATATTATTGATTATAATAATAATAATAATAATTAATAATAATAATAATAAAAATAATAATAATAATAACAAAATAATAATAATAATAATAATAAGCTAACATCTTGCATAATGGTCCTGACCCAAAGTGCAGGTTTTGCAAAGACAAGGTTGAGTCAATTGATCACCTGTCTGGTTGCTCAATATTAACACCTAACGAGTACAAAAATCACGACAACAGAGTAGGCCAATGTCTGCATTGGAGGATTTGTAATCACTTTTCTATTGAAATGCAAGCTAACTGGTCTGTACACCATCCAGATCCAGTTACTGTAGGTAAAAGTGTTATGATTATGTGGGACTTCCCAATTCACACAGACCATACCATACAGGCAAATTGCCCAGATATTATCATCAAAGACAAAACGAATAACACCTGTCTGTTTATTGACATGATTGTCCCTTCAGATAGAAACGACTCAGCAAAAGTATTCGAAAAGCTCTCGAAGTATGAAGACCTGGAAATAGAATTAGGGAAGATGTGGCAGCTCAAAACCAAAACTTTGCCTGTCATTAAAGGAGCACTTGGCCTTATAAAGAAAGGTACTGATAAATTTCTGGAACAAATACCTGGAAACCCTGAACTGGAAGTCCAAAACGTTGTATTGAACAGCACAGCACATGTTCTTAGAGGAGCCCTGTCAATCTAAATCATTTCCCTTTTTACACTTTAGTCATTTTATGTCATAATTAAAAATGTAATTCTGTTATCTTACTGTTCGTAATATATCCATCTGTATTCTTGTCTCCTTGATGTTCGTAATATTCCCATGAGTGTAAAATAAAACTTTCTTATATAGCCTAAACTTTTGTGTACTTATAAACTTTTATATACCATGTTTAATTATTGTTAGTCTCAGGGTTTGTATATTGTTGTAATAAAAACCCGAGTCATTGAGTTGAGCTTCAATTTACATAGGTTTAATCAATCTTAGAATTTGACAGGACAAACATGGCTACCTGGTGACAAAGGTAAAGAACAAATTGTTACAAGCTCATGGATAACAAAGATAGTAAAAGTACATAATAACAATTACAGTTAATCAACATATATCACAACATATATTTTATAACCTCATATACTGTTTGTCAATTGTCTTTGTTCAGGGTGGATATTTTTGTTGAAATGTATTACCTCAAACTTCAATCACCCAAGGTTGCAGTTAGCAACTTGGTGCTTGATTTTTTATTAGGAAATCCAAAGAAAACTAAATAATAATAACTTTTAGAACCTGGCCAAGTAATTAATGCCACTGTGGTTTCTTATGATTGGGTATGCGGGTTGAGTCAGAACCTCAGGGTGTGAACAACCCTGCCCAGCACAGTCCCCAGGTCACCCTTTGGCAAGGTGTACTACTAGAACAACCACCCCTCCCTGGGAAATGGAGCCTTCTTCCTGTCAGCCTGCCCTGACCAAGTGGGGGTGGTGCTTCCTTGGGCATGGAGCTTCATTGGAGAAACCTCCAGTCAAGGATGGCCAGTCACTGCCTTGTGAGTTAGAATCTTTGATTCAAAGGCTAGGTCCACTGCCAATAACTGTGGTTGGCATCTGCAAAGCCATGCCACCATTAAAAACCTCACCAAAATCAATTATGCAGAAAACGTAAACCATGATCAGACTGGATCGGTCTAGGCCTGGGTTAACAACAATCGCCTTCAACATTGGAAACCAGCAGTGCATTGATGGAAATTTGACTACTGTTGGTCAATGTAGGAGGAAGAGAGGAGGTAGAAAGAGGAGAGAAAGGTGGGAGAAAAGAAAGAAAAGGGAGATGACTGTAAACATTAGCACCCTCAATGTTGGTACAATGACTAGAAAAGGAAGGGAATTAGCAGATCTCATGATAAGAAAGAATATTGATATCTTACATATTCAAGAAACGAGATGAAAGGGAAGCAAAGCAAGACAGCTTGGTGATGGATATAAGTTTTTCTATCATGGAATTGACAGCAGAAATGGTGTGGGTATAGCTGTGGCAGAGGCCTATGTAGAGAGTATTCTCAAAGTGGAAAGAACCTTGGACAGGGTAATGGGTGTGAAGCTGGATGTTCAAGGCACACCTNCTTCAATTTACATAGGTTTAATCAATCTTAGAATTTGACAGGACAAACATGGTTACCTGGTGACAAAGGTAAAGAACAAATTGTTACAAGCTCATGGATAATAAAGATAGTAAAAGTACATAATAACAATTACAGTTAATCAACATATATCACAACATATATTTTATAACCTCATATACTGTTTGTCAATTGTCTTTGTTCAGGGTGGATATTTTTGTTGAAATGTGTCAACAAAAAACTTCAATCACCCAAGGTTGCAGTTAGCAACATGGTGCTTGATTTTTTATTAGGAAATCCAAAGAAAACTAAATAATAATAACTTTTAGAACCTGACCAAGTAATTAATGCCACTGTAGTTTCTTATGATTGGGTATGCGGGTTGAGTCAGAACCTCAGGGTGTGGACAACCACCCCTCCCTGGGGAATGGAGCCTTCTTCCTGTCAGCCTGCCCTGACAAAGTGGTGGTGGTGCTTCCTTGGGCATAGAAGCTTCATTGGAGAAACCTCCTGTCAAGGATGGCCAGTCACTGCCTTGTGAGTTAGAATCTTTGATTCAAAGGCTAGGGCCAATAACTGTGGTTGGCATCTGCAAGGGCATGCCGCCATTAAAAACCTCACCAAAATCAATTATGCAGAAAACTTAAACCATGATCAGACTGGATCGGTCTAGGCCTGGGTTAACAACAATCGCCTCCGACATTGGAAATCAGCAGGACATTGATGGAAATTTGACTACTGTTGGTCAATGTAGGAGGAAGAGAGGAGGTAGAAAGAGGAGAGAAAGGTGGGAGAAAAGAAAGAAAAGGGAGATGACTGTAAACATTGGCACCCTCAATGTTGGTACAATGACTAGAAAAGGAAGGGAATTAGCAGATCTCATGATAAGAAAGAATATTGATATCTTATATATTCAAGAAACGAGATGAAAGGGAAGCAAAGCAAGACAGCTTGGTGATGGATATAAGTTTTTCTATCATGGAATTGACACCAGAAATGGTGTGGGTATAGCTGTGGCAGAGGCCTATGTAGAGAGTATTCTCAAAGTGGAAAGAACCTTGGACAGGGTAATGGGTGTGAAGCTGGATGTTCAAGGCACACCTCTGAACATAGTTTGTGCATATGCACCACAGGCTGGTTGTGCACAGGAAGAGAAACAAACATTCTGGATTGATATGGATGCCATGCTGGCAAGAATCCCCAGAGGTGAGAGAATCTTTGTTGGAGCAGATTTCAATGGACATGTCGGGAAAGGGAACTATGGCAGTGAAGGTGTGATGGGAAGATATGGCTGTGGCAGAAGAAATGAGGGAGGTCAGGAAATAGTGGACTTGGCAAAGAGAGCAGATTTGGCAGTGCTAAACACCCAGCAGCCAAGAAAGTGCTAGGAGTCACCTGGGGAGGCCAGAACCAGAACAGAGAGACATGGTGGTGGAATGATACTGTACAAGAAAGCTTAAAAAGGAAGAAAGGTGCAAAGTAGAGATTCAATCATTCAAACAGGGTGATAAAAGGGAATATGATACAAGCCAAAAAGAAGCAAAGCAGGAAGTAGCTAAGGCCAAAAAGAAGCCTACAATGAATTGTGCAACAGACTTAACACTAAGGAAGATGAAAAGGACTTGTACAGAATAGCAAAATAGAGGGACAGAGCATCAAAGGTTAAGTCAAGGTCAACAAGGATCCTGATGGGAGGTTGGTGACAGGGAAAAAGGAAGTACGGCAGAGGTGGAAGTTATTGCAAAGTGCTCATGAACAATAAAAATCCTAGGGAACAGCAGGGAGAAGAAGCAGGAAGAACAGAGTACAACATCAATCACAAAGACAAGAGCAAAGTAAAGAAGGCTTGAAAGAAAATGAAGAATGGGAGAGCTTTAGGCCCTGACAATATCCCCATCGAAAAATGGAATTGGCTAGGCTCACAGGGCCATGAAACACTTACAAAACTCTTCAACCAAGTCCTTGCCTGTGAGAAAATGTCTGAGGAATAGAGAAAAAGTACCCTTATACTTTTATATAAAAACAAGGGAGATGCACAACAATGTGGAAATTACAGAGGTATCAAGCTAATGTGTCACACAATGAAGCTGTGGGAAAGGATTTTAGATGCAATGTTAAGACAGGAAGTGAGCATATGCAAGCAACAGTATGGTTTTATGCTAGGGAAGAGCACTACAGATGCACTATTCACTCTGTGTGCACTGATTGAAAAGTACAGAGAAGGGCAAAAGGAACTGCATGTAGACCTGGAGAAGCCATATGACAGGGTACCCAGGGGAGAGATATGGCATTGTATGAGAAAGGCAGGAACAGCAGAAAAATATGTAAGATTGGCTCAGGATCTGTACAAAGATAGTATGACTGCCATTCGAAGTACTGCTGGACTAACTGAGTGGTTTGAAGTCAAAAGTTGGACTGCACCAAGTGTCTGCCCTCAGCCCATTCCTGTTCGCCATGGTGATAGATGTACTAACAGAAGAAGTAAGACAAGATGCACCCTGAAATATGCTGTTTGCAGATGACATTGTTCTTTGCAGTGAAACAAGAAATGATGCAGAAGAACAATTGGAAAGATGGCATCACACCCTGGAGAAAAGAGGAATGAGAGTAAGTTGAACGAAGGTGGAATATTTGGTGCTGAATGGAAGAGATGAGGACCAAATACAAATGGAAGGAACAGAGGTAAAAAAGGCAGAAGACTTCAGATATCTATGATCCACTGTACAAAGTGGTGGAGACTGCAACAGAGAAATAAAAAGACAAGTGCAGGCTGAATGGAATGGATTGAGAAAAGTGACAGGAGTGATGTGCAACAGAAAGCTAAGTGCCAAGGTGAAGGGAAAAGTTTGCAAAACAGCAATATGGCCAGCCATGATGTATGGACTCAAAAGAATAGCAACAACCAAGAAACAAAAGGCTGAGTTTGAAGTTGTCGAGCTCCAAATGCTCAGTTGGTTGCTGGGAGTCACCAGATTGGATAGGATCTGAAACAAACATCAGGGGCACAGTGCATATAGCAAGACTAAGAGATAAGCAAAGAGAAGCAAGACTGAGGTTGTTTGGGCATGTGACCAGGAGAAAGGAAGGCTACATTGAGAAAAGAATGTTAGATATGAGGGTGCTGGGACAAAGGAAAAGAGGAAGACCAAAGAGAAGGTACTTGGATGCCATAGTAGAGGGTATGAAAGCAGTAGGAGCAAAGAAAGAGGATGCAGCTGACTGTGTGAAATGAAGGAGACATCCTTTGTGGCAACCCCTAAAGGGAGCAGCCAAAAGTAAATGAAGACTGTAGTTTCTTATGACTGAAATCATTTTTTGTACTTAAGTAGATAACAAAGTGGTAAGCTGTCCTTAGTCCCCTCTCTGTTTTCTCATTAATACAGTGGTGCTTGTAGTGTTTTGTTTTTTGGGCATTTTAGCGGAGTAAAGTACCAATTAGGGGGCTTTCAGCCAAAGAAACATGATCCTAATTGCAGTACTTTTACCGTACCCCAGTTTTAGTCCCTGCAGATTTCTTTCTTGTTGTTCATTTGGAGTTTTCTGCTACCTTGATATGGTTGATGAGATTGGAGGCTGTACAGATACTATTACAGCTGGAGTGCTGTCTGGTTGCAAAAAGTTCAGTTAGCTCTATTCCACACATGATGACAAAGAAATATCAGACATTTTATTGGGGCTTTTGCTGCAGATGTATGATGTGTTCTGCTTAATGCCATTAAGACCCTGGACAATATGCACAAATGATACTAGTAGGCTGGTGAGAAGTGGTATAACATCATGGTTCAAGGGTTATGAACTTCAGTGGACATTTATGAACAAATCATAAGTTGGTATTCTAAGAGATCTCATCTATAGATCTCATCCATAGAAGACATCATCAGGCATGGAAGACTGAAATAGGTTGGTTGTATTGTTATCATTTGAAGTGAAAAGAACAATACCTGGAGTCCCCAAATATCCAGAGGATCTGTGTGCTGATTATACTGGATGCAAGATATTTTTTGTTAAAGTCATTGTTTATGGGTGTAACTGCAGTTTAATGCCATAAAATAGGCGTTAAGAAGATCATGTGCTAAACAAACTGGTCAGTATTAAGTATAGTCAAGAATGGTGACCAGGAGGTCATTACATATTGTCAAGTCAGATGACATTCACACACCAAATCCAATAATTAACAATCAATATTCACAAGTCATCCAACAATTTATTTTTAACTTTAATATAAGTAAGTTTCATTTTATTGTAAGTACAGAGGGCACTAATGAATGACAAGAACTAAGAACAGATGTAAAACCATGCAGTAAGTCAATAAGCTTGGTTATAATTTTTTCTTGTTACCATCCAGAATTTAAAAATAATAATTTTTTATCAAGCAAAGAAGATTGAAGAATCAATTTTGAATAAAATAAAGTAAAACCCATTAGATATATAACAAATAAAGTTTGAACAGAGTCATGTAAAGATTAAAGGAATTTAAAAATTGGAAAATCTCTTAATTCAATTTACCTTTGGTACCAGCACAAATATTGAACATAGTCCACAGAACTACAGTTCAAAATTGCTTTACTGATTTTAACAACACCATATGCAGATTTATTTTGCATCTGATATGATGTATTGTTGATTGCAAGTTAGTTGACCATACATAATGAGCTTTACTTTTTTGGACAAGATTTGTGTCTCCAGGGCAATTTCCTTTAACAATCAAGCATATATTTTGTCTGCTGCCCCATGTTAACATTTGTTGGTAGCTGTTAGGAGCTTTTTTTTACAGTTTTAATGGAAATGTTTCACCGATAGTCTTTATTGCCAATGATGCTTCATGGTGGTAATGATACTATGACCAGCTCTGCTTATATTATCTCACAATAGATGGATACCATTCTAGGGACATCCAGAAAGTATAAAGAAAAACTGGCAGGCCTAATCATGAAGAAGAAATAATCTATAAGGGAAGTATGTCTACCTTTTGTCAAGGACATTAGTGAGCAGCTAAGACGAGCTCTCCAGCAACATAATATACCGTAAAATACCTGATAAATGCCCACCTGGATATAGGCCCAGCCGAATATTTTCCCACTGTAGTTATAATGGAAAATCTATCCCGCTTTTAAGCCCACCCGAATATAAGCCCATGGGCAAGGCAAAAAAATAAAAGAAAAACAAGATTTTAAGCACCTTTCTGTTTATATTTCTAGAAAAACAAAGTATATTAAAAAATTTTTTCCCTTTAAGCTTATTGCGCAGATAGGTTTTTGTTCGTATATTTCCCATACACTTTATACATGCACGGTATTTCAATTCCTCTGCCGAGTACCCGTTTTCCTTCAGTTGCATCTCTAGGTGATCCAGTAACTTCAGCTTCCAATGCCAATATCGTTTTGTTAGCCATTTCTGGAGCAAGTATTTTGGCCAATGTCTCTGGGACGTGTCCAATCATTTCCCCTTTTGTTGATAAGAGTTTTATTGTGATGTGACTGTGTTTATTGCCTGGTTCAAGGACACATTTCATGATTTCTCCAAATTTCGAAAACTTCAAGTAGAAATGGTAACCTTTAATCATAGAGTTTATATTTGCTAATTTCACCGAGCACGAAGCCATTTTTTTCCACTCAGAGAGTGAGAGCAATCGTCAATTGAGATCAAGTCAATAATATCTTTAAATTATCTGTGACACAATGGTTTTTGGAAAATGTAAACGATATTTCATTAGCTTCAAGAAAGTTTAATGTGGATTGAAAACGCATTAGAGAATGGGTTAAACAAGAAGAAAGTCTAGTTAATCAAAAATGTGGAAGCAGAGCAAATGGCAGAGGTTGTACTTCGAGGTTTCTACTGATGGAACAAGCGTTGTACGATGATTATAAAATGGCGAGTGAAGGAAAAACAATCAAACACTGTTGGTTCAATTTTGAGAGCAAAGCAGCTTGTTAAAGAACTTTATCCAGATGAAAATTTTTTAGCTTCAATGGTTTTTCAGATTTACCAAGCGTTTCAAAATTTCACTTTACAGAAAAGCACATTGTGCCCAAAAAGATCCACAAAATTTGAGCTCTTCAATCAGAAAGTTCCATTAAAAGGTATTGCGTACCCGGAGACGTGGAACATACTACCTGAAAGACATAGCAAACATGGATCAGACACCATTCCCCTTTGTGATGGACGATGGAAAAACTTATGCTGACAAGGGAAGCTCTGAGGTATGGTGTGCTACCCATGGTTCAGGACTCAATAAAAGACAATGCACAGTGTGACGAACGAACATTGTTAGAATGGATTTCTCAACAATGGAATAATTGTTTTATCAACCCTCCCACCAATGGTTCTTCTGGGAAGGTTTTGATTGCAAATGTACACTGTGCACAGCAAACAGATAAAGTAAAATGTATTCTGAAGAATTATAATACAGAATTAATCAAGATACCGCCTGGATGTACAAGTCGAGTTCAGTAATTAGATGTTGTTTTTAACAAATCGTTTAAGGACATAATTTGACACTTATTTGAGAAGCGTATTGACGAGAATCTAGTTAACTATTCCGAAGGGAAAATAACTGCTTCTCAGAAAAGAGTTCTCATCACAGAATGGGTCGGTACAGCCTGGTCCGAAATGTCAAAGAAAGAAGACATGATAATCCGAAGCTTTAAGAAGTATGGTATTACTCTTGCATTAGATGGGAGTGAAAATGCCGATCTGAATATTGAGGGGCTGGAAGACTACGAAATGCCATCTGCAGTGGAAGCATATGAGGAGTTCCAACTTCAAAGCGAGTCCAGTGATAAAGAGGAACAAGAAGACATTTGATTTTATTGTATTTCATTAGTTGAGGTTTCTTGAAAATACGATGTTTTGATGCTACGAAAATTGCTTTATTTGGTTCTAACTAAAAATCCATCCCGCTTTTAAAGCCCACTCGAATATAGTCCCATCCAAAAAGACCTTTCTCCAGATATAAGCCCAGGGCCTATTTCTAGGATTTTATGGTAAGGTATTTATTTTTCACAACATCCACCTTTAGGGTGATATTCTCAAAGCCAAGTGATCCAGTTCCACTTAAAGAGAGAAACAATATGGTTTACAGACTGCATAGTAAGAAGTGCGCTCCCTCAGATTGCAGAAGCAAAGCATTCCTTGGGTGAAAAAGAAAGAGTACACAAGAGAGCTGCCCAAACAGGAGCAGAGTACTGGTGTACAAAAGATCACACCTATGGCTGGAAAAATAAAAAGGTTCTGACATGGCAATAAATTCAACAGCAAGAAAAAAAAGAAGCTACCTATTTCCTACTGCACAGCATCATGTCAACAACATAATTTACACTCTTGCAAAAAATATTGCTTCCAGTATTATGGAGAAGAACCACAACAAGCACAAGATGTAGGTACCACTCAGAATAATTTTCCATAAATATTAGTGGGAGATAAGAACTTAGTTCTCTAAATTGTTGATGTAAATAAACAAGAGACTTGGACCAATAATTAATAGAACCTTGAGGAACTCATGTATTAATGGAATACTCATCAGATTTAATTGCATCCAGTTTGACACACATTTTGAAAAATGAGAGAAAAGGGTGAATGATATGAGAAACCTGGCCACCAGTCCATAACCAGGAAGCTTTTGAAGCAAGTCAGTATGCCACACCATATTTGATACCTGACAGATATCCAGAGCTATGACATGGCGTTCACCAGGCATATCTGCATTCTTTGATTACAGTCAAAAGGTCACCAGAGGAGTGAGATTCTCAAAATTCATTCTGAACATAAAAGCAGACCCAGGGTTTGAATGAAAGAATTCCACCAGTAAATTGCTATTAAGCCATTCAAAGACCTCACTAATGACAGAAAGAAAAAACCCCAGCTGATGCTTGTCAAGGCCAGATGCAAACAAGCATTCTTGAAACAGGGGCAACATTAGAAAACTTCTAGGAAGATGGAAAACAAGACATTGAAAGTTTGGACATAAACCACTTTGTTAAGACCACTACAGTATTTGAATCAAAACCAGAAACTAGATTGACCAAGCCCGTAAATTTCTCTGACAGCCAGACATGGCTTTTTGTGTCCAAAATCTGGTTACTTAGTTACAAGTCAAAGGAAGTGTGAACACAGAAAAACGTAGATGCCATTTTGATTAACGACTGAAAAAATAACTTGTTATTGAAATGCTGCGATTGGCGATAATGTAAACATTATGTAACAAAGATGGCGGGCGAAGTAGCGTATGCAACATCCCCCTTCCTATGAATTAAAAAACTAAATAACAAGATTGGTGTAACTTTATATCCTCATCTTGTCTTATGACATATCAAAGTCCTTAAATCTTGATGGGAGAGTTATTTTTCGTCTTGGACTTTCTGTGTTATACTTAGTCACAGTTTATGGTATTTCTACTAGTGTCTGTTTCATGGGCGTGATTGATAAATCTGATTGTTCTGTGGTAGTTTGAGGCGAATCACTCAGCGGGCTGACACTCTCTGTTGGTTGGCAATGTTCTGCAGATTTTGTTTGGTTGATTTGGAACAAGTACTGGTGTGCGTATGATAAGAGGCTTTGACGGAGCAGCTGCTGGTGTAACATGCACTCTGTTTCGTCTGATGAGTGTGTTGTGGGGTGTCTTCAGCGTGTATGATTGATTGTCAGATTCTATTATCTGTCCATACACTCATGGTTTTCCCTGTTTATGTGATGGAGGTTTTGCATATACGTAAGAGCTGACAGCTGGTTTAGAGTGTACTGGTCCTGCATGTCGGTCATAGTTGATCTTTGCTGTAATACGTTTATCAATAATCTGTTGTCTTGTGTTGGTGATGTCAATCGGTGATGGGATGAGGGCACAGTTAGATGTTGGAAGTAGAGTTCTTGTACGACGACCCATCATCCTTTGTGCTGGAGAATACGAATGTCCTTGTTGTGGTGTGTTTCATTTGTGCTTGTTGGTTGTTGTGTTGAATTTGAAGGGCATGTACCGGTCGACTGTTTGGCTTGGAGTTCGGTGAAAAATTACCTCTCAGATGGCTTGCTTTCATTGCTGATGTTTGTTTCATACATACACGTCCAAAGTGGACATTGCCACCAGATTTTGAGCAGGTTCGTCCATTGGCTGGGCAGCCTGTCCATTTGTGCGGGCCTCTGGTATCTCCACACCAGTGGCAAGTGTTTGGTTCTCGTTTAAGTTTCATATCTTTATGTTTCCTTCGTGTCGGTTTGGAGTTTCCTGAACCAGTCCAGTGAACGTTTTCTTCGATTCCTTTAGATATATCACTGATGAGTTTGTTAGCTATTTTGGCTGATTCCATTGATTTGGCTTCAGCAATGTCAGCTAAAGCTTTTGGGGTACCGTCCGGTTTAAGGTGCGTTTTAAGCAGTTCAGTTCGTATAGTGCTGTCACACAGACCAAATACAAATTTGTCTCGATACATAATGCCTGTAATTTGTCCATATTCCCAAAGACTTCCAGCTTGTCGGATTCGAACTTCCCAGTCTTGTATTGTCTCATTTGTGTTTTGAGATGTATGCCAGAATTTAAACCTATCAGTCATTAATGTTGACCCTGAAGTACCAGTATAGTGGGTGCGAAGTTTGTTCATCTATATCCATGGCTTCTTATCGTTCGGTAAGATAGAAGGTTCAATAGTATACCTAATTACTTGTAGAGCCTCATCAGGTAGCGCTGATCCTAGGGCTGAAATCTCCAGAAGAGATTTTTTGTAATGTTCCACTTTTTCTATGTCTGGATTTTTTTCCAAATCTCTGTAATCTGATTGAAAACAGTAATCGTGAAATCGTAACTCAAAGTTTTTAAAATTTTCTGATATATTCCCAGATAGTTTAAGTTATGGTCTCTTCTGAGAATTCATTGTAAAGTAAGAGGAGTTATAACGAATAATAGTATATATAATCACTTCTGACACTAAGTTACAAGTCAAAGGAAGTGTGAACACAGAAAAACGTAGACGCCATTTTGATTAACGACTGAAAAAATAACTTTGTATTGAAATGCCGTGATATAATATAATAACATTTAGTAGAAACATTGATAAATAGAAAGGAACCCAGTTGCTAATATTTGGAATAATTCGTTCTTGTTAATGTACAACCTTCATTATTTTTCCTCATTGAACTTGAAGAGTTTTTTTTAAACCCCATAGCTATAGCTCACCAGAGACATGAAGCAAGTGTTTGTGTTTCACATTAGAGCTGCAAAGTTCAAAGGGAGTTTTATTTTTCATACTTTTGCCAGATGTCACCTAAATAAAAAATATTTTTAATCATCATAGGTTTGATTTGGAATAAAAAACCACTGCAGTTGAAGGCAAGGTTTCTGAAATCATGGTTCTTCAAACAAATACAGGAGTAGCTGGCATATTGCTTTTGATGGGCCCTCCAATTTTCATTTCAACTTTGATAGTGTTACTGATCTTTTGTGTTGGAAAAAAGAAGAACGACGACATGTGAGTTTACCTTGATTTATATGAATTAAATAGTTTGTAGATATCAGCCATTGCCAGCATCTGCATAAATGTGTACAGTAAGGTAGGGATTTCATCCTTCTCTAACACTTATTTCAAATATGCTTTTCTCTTTTGTATTTTAAAATGTTCATGTACTTTTTGGTAATTAAAATGAAACCCTGTCGTTGCAGATTTTTTAGGGTGACTTATAGAATTTGAAAAATAGTTTTACCTTTGTTTACCTGGCTTAAATTTGGAAGTTCGCATTTACTGAAAACAAAAAATTGTGAAAAAATGATAGGGTTTTTTAAAAGTTACTCTTACCAAATAAAAATATATTTTACCGAAAACAGTAAATAAGCATATGGCAAACTGTTATTATGTTGTGGATGATAAGCAACAGTCCTTAAGAGATTTGGTGTTGATCTTAATCCGCATTTTTATCAACCTAGTAATTTGTTACTTTGTGACAATAACTGTTGGTAAGCACAAGTTCTTTATCAATATGGTATTTAACTATTGCATGGCAAAGTTGATGTTGCAGGATCTAATTTAAGATTTAGTATTCAGGTACATTATAGAAATTTGTGATATAATAAATAAATCCGATTCTGTCGGTGCCTTCAGAACTTTTTCAGTTTTCAGTTTTCCTTGCTTGAATTTTATTTAGTTATCAATGATTGCTATTGTTAATTAGGTTGTGACACAAACTTTGGTCTCTTCCCTTAGTGAAAATGGAATTGTAACATCATCAGGGTCATTTACAAGTAAATCATCACTAAAGTTTGCAGGTATTCCTGCTGGAGAACCACAAGGGCAAAGAGTATGTTTGACATGATGCTTTCTCCGTTGGCTATGTGGTGTTGTAAATTGTTATTAAATTTGTTGTTTTTTGTATATCCTTCTTTTTACCGGCAGGTAAATTTGTTATTTCGTTATATCTGCTTTTGTTCTGAATTTTGTTGTAGCATTTGAAATAAGTAGAGGTTGAATAGACCCATGAAGATATTTTTTTGTTTCTTTGAATATTCTTACATTTTTCAGTGAAATCGGACCCCCTTATTCCTAAAGGCACCATCTTTTTTGTAAGTTAATTTATCATGAAAACTAACAGTTGCAAACTTTAGTGGATTTGTTTTCATTGTTGACTGAACGTGACGAAATGGGTGGGGTGTGTGTGTGTGTGGGGGGGGTGAGTTTCGGGTTCTAGATATGTCTTGTGTTGTGAAGATGTTAAGTACACACTTTACTGTGCTACATTTCTAATAAATCGTGTGCCATGAAAAATGCTCGAGGAATCGAAATTTCCCCTTAGTGGTTTTATGCATTGGAAGTGTTCGCCACTACCTTCGCCTCTAATTAGTACCAAAATAAATAGTATAAACTGTATAAATTGTATTATAATAGCAGAATGACTTAACTTTGGGGTAGATAGATGAATGCAAAATGTGAGGGAAAGAAAAGCTTTTTTTTCTCCCAGAGTTGTATAGTCACGTTAAGGAAAATTGAATGAAAACTTTATAATTATTAGAAGCGCCAGAATAACTACATATGGAAATTTTTGTTTCAGATATGCCAAGTTTTTCCCTTAGACTTAAAGTTAATAAAATGCGTAGTTTTGTACGATTCCCGAAAGTTAAATTCAAATAGCGGCAAAGCAAGAAGTGAGTTTTCAGTGAATTTAATTAAAGATCACTTGTCCCTTAACTTTGTTGGATATACAATGGAGTGCATGTTTAACGTATCAGAAACAACAAATTTTCAATTTCAACGAACATGATTTTTTCTTGTCTACACTCTTCGTTGTATCAGAGTTCCACTGTACCTGAATTTTCAGAACATGATCACTTGTTGATTTTTAATGGAATTAATCCATCAGGGCCAAAACTAATTTAATAGCTAATCCTTCATTCTCATTAGTTGTAATACACCTTTTGTACAATCTTGTCTTGTTATATCGCTAGGTCGAGCAAGAAGTCGCATTATCCCGTACCTTTCAAGTAGAAGCCAATAAACTACCGGATGCCAATACTTATTCCCAAGTAACTGATGCCATGCAACAATCGGTGGCATGTCCTGATAGACGACGTTCATCACAAAATGATAATCGTAAGGGCTCTGTGACTTCTGTTGATAATAAAGATGGGTTTCCTAGACCTCAAGACAATGCACAATACACGGTTGAATGCAGTGGAGAAAGTAGCGGTTATGCTAGAATTAATTATGTTGAGAAAACTGAGCCTGAAATTGCCTACTCGGTTGTAGATATTGCAATTGAACGAGCTCAAGAACAAGAGTACGAAGTTATTGGTATGGAACAAGTAAGAAAATTAAGCTGTGAGCTTGAAAGAATTGATTCAAACGCGATAGCCAATAAAGAATTGCCGTACTCATCGGTGACACTAAAGGACCAACAGCAGAAGGATAAGGATAAAGCTAATAAACCAGTCGCCGGAACAACTTTTTATCCAGAGTTGAGTAAAAACATTAGCATACAGGGTTTTGATACTCAATATCCCTGTGAAGACTCAGGCGCAAGTGATCTTTATGATACTGTTACTGAGATACCAAGTGAAAGCTCACAGCCACCAAGCACCAAAACCGGACATTCGAAGCTTAACATATTTAAGCAGACCAAAAGAAGGAGTAAAAGTATGGGTGAAAACCCAGTTCCATCAGAAGATTCAGCAAAAGAAGGCGACAGAAAGGGAACAAAAAAGTGGCAGAATTCGCATGGACGGAGACCGAGGTCGGATACAGAAGAGACAAAACTTCGATCACCCAAAACACCACCACCACCACCCCTGGAGTCGTTAAAATCAATTAAAGATGGAAAGAAAAGAATGGCACCAATGGAATGTGCAGGTAGTGTTTCTGATGTACTCTTTCCAAATAGAGGCTTCCATAACACTTATCAAGGCTGTATAATGACCCTGTTATTTATTTTTTGAAATTGTTTTTTACTACTTTCACTACTATGATTGCTAGAACTGCTTCAACTTCTACTTTTACTACTACTACTACTACTACTACTACTACTACTACTACTACTACTACTACTACTACTACGACTACTACTACTGATAAAAAAAATAATAATAATGCACCACACTAGCTCAGACGCCATGACAGTGTAGCAAAATTGATACATTGAAAACTTTGTGAAAAATATGGTTCAGAAAAGACAAGGAAAGTGGTACGATCAGAATATGATCATTGACGTGAAGAATTGCCTGCGATGTCGATGTATTTTATTGTGAGATGCTGAAGATTTTTTTTTTTTTTTTTNACTACTACTACTACTACTACTACTACTACTACTACTACTACTACTACTACTACTACTACTACTACTGCTACTACTACTACTACTACTACTACTACTACTACTACTACTACTACTACTAATCATAATAATAATAATACCGACTACTATTACTACTTTTACAGCAGCTGGTAGAAGAAACTGTGCCCTGTTCCATACCAAGATCTCAGAAAACAGCAGGAATTTAGAAACCATTTAGTGCTCTTTTTCTTTGACGCTAGACACAACTTCAAAGCCCAATACCATTACACAGGCCCAGTGCTATAGAAATTGCTGCGTCGTTTTTAACGACATAGAGGGTTTAAAACCCTATAACAAGTATCGTGTCGAGGATCCTGTAGTAACCATGATGTGAATTTTTTCGTTAATCATAAAGTGTCATTTCTTTACTGGCCCAAATTTAGCTCTAGGTTTATTTCTTTGAATTAATATATTGCGGACTCAACTGATATATTTAATGAAAGGCTCTGAGCATCCAGATAGTTATTTATGTTTTACTGTTAATGGCTGTGTCAACGATTGAGCTAAGCCCGATTTCCCAGATAGGGCCCAGTCTTCATTTTGTGTGTATTTGTTTTTGTATATCTGTGTATTGTTGTGCTCTTCCTGATCATATATTTTTATATGGCTTGTTCTCTAAATCGATAATTAACTGATACCTAAATTAACTTACATTGGATGTGTTATTAAACTTTAATTTTAACATACACATAACATACATGTTCCATAAGGTGACAACGGAGAATTGGGATATCATTTGCCGTATTTTGTTTAACACTCAAAGATTCGTATTACTGAGCTTGAATATTGGAGGTTAAATTAGGTTCATTTTGAGCGTAAGGTTTTTCACGGGTACTCAACTGGAATAAGACGCCAGAATTAGAAAACGCGAGTAAATCGAGCTTTATCAAAGTGTAAAGCAAATAGAGGATCGAAACGGCAGGCCACATTTTGAAACTGTTTGATTAACACAATAAAAGACAGTATACATATACTTTTTGTGCACATAGCGAAGATGATGCAAGTATGCATACGAATTGCGCCTAAAGCGTCAGTGGTCGAGTGGTAAAATAAGCAGGTTGCCTTGCGAGAGGTTCTCGGTTCGAGACGCAGGCACTTCCTTGGATATACTGCACCTAATTTGTTTCTGCGTTACAAATGGCATAGTACTTAGTTTGTACGTGTTTTGGAGTACTGTTTTAGGAGAAGGGAGAAAGCAACAAATAAGAAGGTCAACAAAAAAAATTAGATAAGAAAAGTAGCTGTCTAGACTAAAGTGGCTTCCAGCCTTGCTTAGGGTGAAAGAAGAAAGAGAAAAAACTGTTACTTTGCCTCAAACTGGGGCAGAATAGTTTTTACGCAGAGAGAGAACCATTTCATTGCATTGAAAATTCTTCTTCGTCATGTGTAATGCATTCAAACAAGTGCAGTGGTTGAGAGTTTTTTGTTGTTATTCCTTTGCTTCGATTATATATTGCAACATTTTGACTTGAATAGTTAAACACTCGAATATAGATTGAATTTGATGGACGCAGTTATGTCTTAATTTTTGACCACATTTGAACTGGTAGCGTTTGCGTTAGTTAATTTGGTGGGTTCGTCCCATATCAACGATTACAGTTTCAATCAACCTAAAGTTTCATAGTAGATATGCTCTAAAAATCAATGTAATGTACTTGATTAAAGAATCAGTAAGGTTTATTGGACAAGGAGGAGATAATCAAATCTATCCAGGTTTTTTAATTTTCAGAAGAATATAACTTTAATAGGCAAACGTGGTTGTGTTGTAAAAAGGGTAAACTGTTGGTGCTGAAATGAAATGCAATGGTTGCTTATAGGCTGATTGATTCTAGTGATTTTGTTTGTTTCAGGAAACAGCCCGACATCAATAGACGGGACAACAAGCACTAGCCCGAGATTAGGAGCTTTACCAAGTATACCATCTATGATGCCTAGAATGCCAGAAAGCCCACACGTTTTTGAGGATTATAATGAAGACGCGACTTATGAAACAGTGGGATCAGAAGAAAGCAAACTGAATGCCACTGGTGCTATAGAACAGAAAGTACCCTCGCAAGCAAAAGCAGTGGAAAGTGAATCATGTAAATTTGCTCCTGTGACCAATATGGGCAATAGAAACCCTGCCACTGGTAAAATGCATATTGAAGTTAATTCAGGTGCTCAAGTTTTTACCGTTCATGGTGATTCTTCCGCTTTACGTACTGAGCAACTGAATAAAAATTTAGCAAAGGTAGCAATAAAAGACGATGAAGTTACCCAAGGCAACCAGGACCTTTCCGAGATGTATGCAAAAGTATGCAAAGACAAATCAAAAATTAATAAAAAACTAAACACGAACAAGGCTGAAATAAAGAAACACCTCTTTGTCGACAACATTAATTCTGCTTCCTATATACACCCTTTGGGTGATAAAAGAAATGAATCATTTAAACGCGCAATAGATGATGCTCAAAAACCAGACGATACTGATAGAACAGATCATTTGGCGGTTTTGTCAAATAATACTCTATCGACGGACAATGCTACAATTGTCGTGGTTGACAATCCCGGTGAAAGTTTAAATAGTCCAACCAAGACGTCTAGAGGTATCTCCAGTACTGAAATATTATATACTTTGGACTGTGACAAGGATTTTTCATCAATTCATGTAATTGATTGCCAGCTTAAAGAGTATGGAGAAGCATCATCTGCCGTAGATGATAACGCTGTGGGGGTAACAAAAGATCTTTATGCGCATGTGGATTTCGATAAAAAGCGTGAGTCACAAAAACTTTCCGCAATGTATGCCAGAGTTGACAAACCAAAATCAGGTCGAAAGACTTACCATAGTAAAGCTTCGCAGGAGATCGTCAATGAGGAGCCTTCATATGAAGGGGCTTACAAGCTTATTGCAGGTAGGGCTGAAACTATTTTTGTTAAACGTAATCAAGTGCTGGTTGCTCATAATATTTTTTTTATTGCTTTGTGTTATGTTGGGTTTAGAGAGCTGAAAATCTTTAGAAAGCTACAATTGGAGTGTTCGTTCCAACACCTTTGAAAAGTAGTAGTCTAGGTTTAAATGTAGACTTCCAGACTAGAAGCAAAGAAAATTTTACTGCGGGAACACATTATCAGGGGTGTGCCTTTTTTCATTTAAGTTGCCAAGCTAGATTATGGTGGTGGTGGATCGAGAACAATATACGAACAAGGACTAACAAACTAAAAGAATTAAAAACAACTTGCCTGGGGTGTCGCCCAAAACACTGACCCAAAGAAATTAATTTATTGTGCTTAGGTGAACGAGTCATTTAGTAAGGTTTAAAGGAGTGCTCATAAGAGAAAGACCTAGTGGAATCAGGAAAAAAGCGATTAGAGGGTGGAACGTTTGAATGAATAAATAATCAGAATGAATAATCGAAATAATCATAATTGTAATAATGAATAATCAGAAATTGAATAATTTTTTGGATAAAATTTGATAATAGAGAATTGACTGACCGAGATTTGTTATGTTGAGAAAACAGAAATGAGTACAGATATGGCAAATTGGTTTTGAAGGTAGGATATTACATATGTGCTATGCAAGCCTTCGCACATTTCTGTAACTTTTTTCGGTAGATTTCTTTGCAGCAAGGGACACGTAAGCACAAGGCCATTAATTGCCACAAATTGGGGTCCGTTAGCATTGTCTACTATTTTACTATACCAGCAAGGCATGCAAGGCACCTCGGTACTCTGGTAACGATGGTTGGCTATGAGATAATCTCTTCAAATGCACGTGGGGCTTTTGACACAAGTGTTTGGCAGTGCAGTGCAGTGAATTGCACTACAGTTTTATATTCAAAGTGACAACCTACTGTCAAAAGCAGCAAAACCTAAGTTTTTAAAAATCTTCCCCGACAAAACGACAACATTCAATTCAAAACTTTTTCATTCTGGTTTACTTTGTCTGGTGACATTCAATACTCTAAAGGAATTATACTCGCAAGTGCCACTTGCAATTAATGCCTCCAGACGTGGGATATTGCAGCGGTATTTTCCCTTGGAAAGAATCAAATTTAATTACGTGTAGTTCGGTAAATACAGTAGACAGCTGCGAAAGAATTAGAAAGACGCACGGAGAAAATCCAAAGAAATATAGACCAAATTGTTATAAGCATGTCTGAGCTTTGAACTTGAAATTGTGCTTCTCTCGTTCCTTCCAGTTTGATCGTATCTGGTTCTAGAGATCAGCATAATGTTACGAGAGCACCAATCTAAAACTGTTCCGTTTCTAAAAATATGCTATGTGTCATACAAAAGGAAAAGTAAGTATCACATTCATCATCATAGTATTTCGCGCCACGTCTCGAGCCATGGCCTTGCATTTTCATTTGTCTCCTTAAGATATTCGTCGAAGACTAAGTGGACAGTGATGTTGAAAGTGGTTGAATGATTGAATCGGATCACTACAAGCACATTCTGCAGGATGTTCGACCCCACTGGAGCATGTTTTCACTAGTTTTCCCAACTTTAGTTCTGGCTCGGTGTGGAGTGACCCAGTCTCAACGAGTTAAGTCTCTGCCGATTGGGAGAGACTCGCTGATGTCACCGGGGCCTCGTTGGTGCTGGCGTCCTTATCTCTCCATGACGCAAGACGGTAGTTGTTTGGCTGCATTCTTCCGAGACCGATAACGATGACGAAAGCTTCGACGAGAAGTGAAACGAGCTGGGACAGGAACGTGCCCAAGTAAGGGGTGGCGTAGGTCCGTCAGCTGCTTGCCTCACTCTACTTTCATGATAGCGAATTAGGAAGAGCTAGTAATTGCCCGTGTTAAAGTATCTAAACAGGATCCCTGGAGCTACAGAAGGAATGGATTGAGCATCCGTAGAACGGAGTCCGTTTGTCATGTGTGATTAGTAACTTCTTAGGCGTCGCGAGAATTGACCTGACTCTTGATACCAATGTTATCTGGTAAAAACTTCTTTTAGGGGGCTGTCAAAAATTTATGAAATAAATTTTGATGAAAGCTTTTTTGTGGTGTTGATTGGCTTTTTTAAGTATTTTTGCGTTCGGCTATTCCGAAATATACAAGTCTTTGCATCAGTTAGCCTAAATAAAAGAGAGTATTATGACACTATAGCATATATAAATACTGGGTATTAAAACACTGTGATTAGTGGAATTAATCATGGGACCCTTCGAAATAAAATCAAGGAGATAAACCACTTAGCAAAATGGTTTGGTCGTCAACCTTAGTTTAGAGGGTGGTGAGTTTGAACCTGACTCAATGTTTTCCTATTTTGATATTGTTTCATTTCATATTGGTAAATTTCATGCTTGGTGAGTTTGTGTATACATTAGCATATAAAACAAGGTGAACTATCGGCGACAATGCTAAATTTAGATCTTCGTGTGAATTTGTCATATGGGACGCCCAAAATTTACGCATTCTCCACCCTCATGGCTTTTGCTCCCTTTCATCCTGTTTGCATTTAAAGGAATAGAATGGGTTTATCAAAACAGTACCTGTTAGCTGAGCTGTACCCCTATCCTCGCCTCATAAGCTAACTCACTTTTTGCATGGTCCTATAGGGTGGTCATTTTGGTAAGCGTCTGTATAAAACTTTACTTGTGATGAAATATTTAACTTTGTAGCCTCTTTGTCACTCTTTAGACAATAATTGTACGTTACAAACATGTGTTACCAATAGTAAATGTTATGATGAGCAAAGCATTATGGTTATTTTTTTACTGTCACAACCATATTGATCATCCTGTTTTGTTATTATTTTTATATTACTTTTGTATTTTACATTTCTCAAACGTATTTTATCTGTGTGTTTGTTCACTGTCGGTGGCAACGATAAAAATTTGACCCCGTTGTTTTTTGCTTTATATGCTCCTGTTTACGTTTTGTTTTGTTATTGTGTATACCCAGGTGTACAAAGTCTCTCAGAAGAAAAGAATAAACAGGATAGCTCTTTTAAAATTGGAGCAACTCCGGGTGCAAGCAGCATGCCTGGCAGTAATGAGGATTTTGAACAGTCACAGTACTAAATTTTTGTAATGGTGGTTTAAGAATTTACTTTACCTTGCCGATTGTTTATGATTGGTTTCAAGTGTGACACATCTGGAATTTCGAAATATTAAAGAATGACTTTACATATGAAAACTACACCTAAACCCCTACCTTCAATCAATCCATGAGCATAAGTTGCATTTAGATTGGAGTCTCCCACTGAAAATCTGCAGTAAATTCAAATGGAGTGCAAAATAGAGTTTATTTTGCATTACAGCGTGAGCTATTAAATGATAAAGGAATTTCGATAGATATCAGTTTTAGAGACGTTATTCTTTTATCTAATATGCGGGCAAGAGTACTTGGATAATTTCTATAACTTTATTTTGTGCTAACTTTTCCTCTGTATCGTTGTAATGCATCTACAGGTAATGACATCGAAGACATTGCTAAATGCACGTTTTGTACAACGTTTGGCAGTATTTGGGTTTAGTGTCATTAAATCCACTTACACCTATATCCCTATTTCATATGAAAGCAACAACTTTTGTTATGGTTACACATTTTACCTTAAGATGTACATTTTACTTAAGAATTTACGTGAATTATCACAACATCATTGGAGACGCAATTTGAATTTATTTCTATCTGAAAGGATAAAATAATAAAAAATTTTTAAAAAGCTTTTTTTAATTTTTAGAATAGATCCAGAATTGCCCCCATCATACTCCACTTTGGAGGCAATATGTAAACCACGCGCGTCTTCAGTAACTCTACTGTTTTTAGCTGTCTTATTAGCTGAAGCATTTCGAATTTGATTAAAAATGCTGTGACTTGCAAGCAGGATGAAAATATCCAGAAAATAATGTTTATCTTCCAAGTATTTAATTTTCTTTCTTAAGAATTCAAGAAAAATTTTCTGCACTTCTATCATAACCTATTTTTTAACGTCAAGTATAGTTTTTTTAACTTGAACCTCTTCGACTGGTGAGAAATGCGCATTTACTTAAACTATCCTTTGTTCTATTGTTAAAACCCAATAATCGCCTGCTTGAATTCGTTTGGAAATGAGGAGTAGATGTAGAATTTGAAAACATAATTAGGTAGACTGCTTGTTTTAATAAACGTCGTAAAGAACGCATGTCTTTTATTACTGTTCATTGTGCATGCGAGAGATTCTCAAAGGTTATGACATGACGATAATTTGGCTTTGGTCAGATTTTTGACTTTTCTTTTTTTGTTTTGATAAATATACAATACCAGGGTATTATTGGTCTTTTGTTCTGTGAAGAATAATTGTATTAGCTTGTTATTATGGTGGTGCAATTTGCTTATTGCCTGCTACTGAAATTTGTACTCTAGAGCTTAATTAAATATCCACATTTTACGTTGTCGTTTATAATATCAGTAATGGGTTACAGTTTTAAACTATTCGCTCTTTAATGTGTTTTATTGTTCACAATAAAATAATGCATATCTTACTTTATGACAATCTTTATTTGGTGGTCCATCGAGGGTATTTTTGCGTTCAAAAAACCCAATAGTCGGCAACACCTGCAGTTAAAAGGGCTTTTTCCTCATGTATTTTTATATTGCCACGGTGGTGTTGATTTATTTTTCAGGGTTGTTGTAGGGTATTTCGTATTTATTTTGTTTTAAGAAATTTCAGATATTTATTTTGTTTAGTGACATTCAAGAGCCAATGTTTTGCTATTGTTATTATTGTTTGAAATTGTAGCTTTAATTTTCCCCCTGTTTTGTGTATCTCGTTTAGATAATTGAGTTGTATTCAGGCCCTGAATTTTCAGATTTTGGGGGGCAACTATTCATCTTTACCACAGTCGTGGGCTTGTGGTGATTATGAACTTTGCGACAGCGATCTCGTTTAGTTACTGCCAACCCAACCTCGTCTTTTCGACCACCTTTTTGACAAGTGTGCTTTTTTATTTACCATCACTCTCTACCCGTTTTGCCTTCAAACAATTTCATTGATGTGAACAGTGCAGATCTTAACGAAAGTGAATGTTGCGCCTATTTCGAAAAGAAAGACATCGTATGGTGCCATTCTTTGTTACAAGACTCCTCCATATCCACCGGTCACCAGCTTTTAATTTCACTTTTTTTGGTGACGTCATTCATTCCTTTGTTGCATTGATGGCCGTGTCACTTTACTGAATCAGTTAATAAAAACGATCTTATGCAAAAACAGTTATCCTTCGGCCACAAAAATTGAGTGCGATATTATTCTCTGTGAAAAAACAACCTAGGTACAAAGAACGACTGGGGCAAGGCAGAAATGATACGTCGACGGACCAGTCGTGATTTCAGAGCCCGGTATTATACGACCACTATTCACCCCATTTTCTCAACCATATTCTCTTTTTATTCTTTTGCCACTTGTAACTGATCATATCAGTGTTGTTTTAAAGTTTACAGTTGACTTTTTTGTAAAATTATTTGAAACTTAGTTTTTCAGTAAACTTTGGGAGATTAATTTTTGTCTTCTTGTATAAAGACAAGAAAATATAAGGAAATATTTGTTTAAGTTTGTAAGGGAATATTTGTTTAAGTTTGTAAGGAAATACTTGTTTTTTTAACTTCGTTGTATAATTTTTCAGTACTTAGCAAAGAGATGTCAAGTGGGTTTTCGCAGGGATCTTTTACAAGTATTATAGTATAAGCACGCACATGTAAGAGAAAAAGTTCCAATGTGATCTACTAACTTGTCAGTTAACTCAGTAGCATGCTTCTATTTTTTCTTCTTGTGGAGAGATATCTTCAGCTGTTTTTAGCCCCAAAGTGAAACCGTATACCACAACTTACTCAGGAAGGAAGTTAGATTTTGCCTTCCAAATGCGGAGATTGGGATGACTGATTTAACAAACTGTAGTGATCAAGAACCTGCCCACTTGCGATCTGCCAGTTTGTTTAAGATGTGCCTTGTTATACGGAACTATCTATTTCTCTGTTAAAGAGCACCAAAGACGGTGGGTAATTTGGCCGGCATACGGTATACAGNTGATCTACTAACTTGTCAGTTAACTCAGTAGCATGCTTCTATTTTTTCTTCTTGTGGAGAGATATCTTCAGCTGTTTTTAGCCCCAAAGTGAAACCGTATACCACAACTTACTCAGGAAGGAAGTTAGATTTTGCCTTCCAAATGCGGAGATTGGGATGACTGATTTAACAAACTGTAGTGATCAAGAACCTGCCCACTTGCGATCTGCCAGTTTGTTTAAGATGTGCCTTGTTATACGGAACTATCTATTTCTCTGTTAAAGAGCACCAAAGACGGTGGGTAATTTGGCCGGCATACGGTATACAGACATAACCTCGACAATTCCAAGCGGTATTCTCTAAATAATCCGGCTCTTTATTCAATATTCCAATTATACATGAGACAGTACAGTACCATGAAGTACAATTCCAACTTTTTAACTTCGCTAATACGAACATTAAAAAGTTGCAAGTCAACTACATTACTTTGGTACGCACTTTTAGGGGTCGAGCCTTAATTTATTTATTATTGCCATATCCACTATATGGAATTAATAAAATACAATATGTCTACATAATAAAGCTATTAACTTAGGATTGTTTACAGAAAAAGCTTGCAAAGCCTTAAATCAGTGTTTTAACTCAGAATATATTTTGCATGGCAGTACTAACGCATAATGCCAATGGTCAAGGATCACGAGGAAAACTTTTGTTAGTTTTTCGGTATAATATTAAACTTTTTTTTAGTGATATTGAAGTCCACTTTACTTTTTACCTTTTTTACAATAGGTACATAGTACTCCCATGGTAGACCCAAACTACAGCCACAAATTATACCAGCTGAAAACTTTTCCACGTTATGCTACAGCTTTTACGAAGTCTATATTTTATTTGAATTTTCAAAAAATTCAAAGCTCATAATTCCCAGGGGTATTTTAAGAGAAATTAGAAGAGGATACACATCTTTGAAATATATCAGGGAAATTATTAGGAGTAAAACTTGTTTTCATATGTTTACTACAATAGTCTAGCAGCAATTAATCAAATTGAGCTTGTTACTTTTTGGACATCCTAGCAATTAGAATCTCAATGGATTATTCAAACTTCATCGTAATTACCCTAAAGTGGATAGTTTAGTTTATCCTACTCGGTCAATTTTCTTCTCCTTGCTGTCTGTTGTACCGTCAACAAATTTAATTCCGGTCTCTTCGCCGTTGCAACAAGCATGTATTTTTATCATCTAAAGCCTACATGGCAGAGGTTCACGTTGCTTGTTGGGCAGGTAACAGCCTCATTGTTGCTGTAGGCGTATACAAAACTTACAGTAAGAAAATATTGAAATAACAGACTGCTTATTTATAAACAGCGCAAAGTTACATTAACAAATATTGCCTTTTCCCATACCAATGTAACCAGTTTGAGACCTCTGACATAGTTAATATTTAGTATCTGCAACAAGGTGACATTCAAAAGCAAGGCAGAAACTCTTTCCTAGTAAAATCTTTGCAACAAAACTAAGCAATACCAAGACGCTCAGCGTTCTGTACCTCCTTACCCTTGTATTTGAGAAGGTTTTCATATTCTTGGTTAAGATTTTCTAATGATTCAAGTCCAGCTTCAAATAAATCAAGATCGAAACCCTGAACTCGCGTGTAGTGATGCAAGTGAGCTTTCCTTTTGTAGAGTTTTAAGAACCTTTCCTTTATATCTTTAAATCTTGATATTACCGACGTATTGTTTGCTAAGACTAAAAGAGAATATGGGTAACCAGCCGGGGGTACAGAGCAAAGCCCGGTTTTCCAACCCTCTTGATTCCAGTAGATAAAATCGAGATTGCTTTTTAGGCGATCGATGTTGTAACGGATATCTGACATTTGCACCTCGCCTCGGACCATCAATGCACAAGCCAGGTAAAGGCTGTGTTTTGGGTCGACCTTAAGCAATTGGTTATCTTTATTAAAAGCGTCGGTAAACATTTGATTTAACCTTCGTGCTGGCAGATGTATGTCAGTAACAGTGTACAATGGAGCCATGCTAGTTACCAAATAATGCAGTTTTGGAAATGGAACAAGATTAGAAGTTATTTCGTTTAAATCTACATTAAGAGAACCTTCAAAGCGGGAAGAACTTGTCAAATTAAGGACTAGGTTAGCTACTATATTGTTCATTGTGTCAAATGGTTTCTCTAAGAGATTAGTACCCCTTCTTACTGCAATCGGATCCGAGGTATTCAGAAGCCAAGGCCTGGCCTCTTTTACCTGTCTTTTTCCTGGACGTGTTGGTGGCAGTAAACTATGCACTTTCTTGACTATGTCCATGAGTGCCTGAAAATAAAGATGCAACATTATTTCGTCTTAAACTTATTTATCTTTGAAGGGCAGTAGGGTTAAACATACAAATGGGAGAAATAGAGGTGCAAATGGAATACGCGCAACATACATGCTCTACCTTCCCCATAACAGAAATACAAAAAAAATGTTAATAATTCGTAACTATTGCAGTTTGTAACTGCATTCGGGGTCTGTGTGTATGTGTGTGTGGGTGCGCGCGCTTATGTGAAAAAATAAAAAACTTAAGAAGTATTTACTTAAACAATAAAAATGTAAAAGCTAAAAGAAAAAAATACTCATTTGAAATTTCTTTGAAAATTTTGATAAAATAATTTCTCATGTTGCTATGAGTAACTCATTATAGAGTTTTGCTAGCCATAAATTTGAACGAACGTATCCCGAATTCTAGTTTTATTAATAGATTGTTATTTCCTGTTTTGTAGTTACGGTCATTTAATATAAAGTAATTCTTAAAAGGCGAACAAGTTCCTTGTCCAAACATTTCTGAACACAGCATATCTTTTTTATCTCCTGTTCGATTGAGATCACCGGTTTTCTTGTCAATGTGGATCCTAAATTTTCAATTGATCTCAACACTTTCTTTTGTGTCTCCGTCATTCTCAGGTTCAGGTGTGTGCAATACATAAGCACTGGTGTAATCATCATGTTGTATATCTGTTCATTTGCTTCACACGTAAGAGAAGAACGAACTCTAAATAAAAATCTTAAATCTACCTAATGGATTCTTGTATTTGCTACAGACGTTATCGTTTAGATTCACAGGAGGGCCAATCGTGTTTCCCAGATAGTTGTATTGCAAAGTTTGGTGGATTAGTGTATCACGGTAATAGACTTTGAATGCGTTGTTAACAGTTGACAGTTTCTTTAGCATGGATTCTGTTTTGCTTTTCTTTAAATTTACGATAAGTTTACCCTTTTCAAGACATCTCGCAATAAGTTGAAACCCGGCAGTTAAAACAGCCATATTTTTCGCATAATTGCTAGCAAATTATACCACGGTGTCACCTGCAAACATGATTAATTTTGCATTTGTTAAACAGTCTTTGAACTCACGAAAAAATATCATAAACAATAATGGGTCTAGGATTGAGCCTTGAAGTACACCGGTATACACAGGGTCAACCTTGGACTGAACACTATCCAACTCAACCACCTGTGCACGTTGAAACAAATAATCGCTAAACCATTTTATTTATTCACCCGAAATCCCGTACGTTTCCATTTAAGTGATTAAAATGCTGTGTCCAGCTGTATCGAACGCACGCAAGAGGTCCATAAAAACAGCTCCAACGAAGATGCCGTTGTCGACAAAGTCGCCGATGTCATCAATAAAATAGGGTGCCGTTGACCGCTTTGTTCGGTATCCATATTGAGACTCTTACAGTAATTTGTTGGTTTCTAGGTAGTCGATGAGTTCATGTACAATTTTCTTCATTATTTTAGATAGCACTGGGAAAATTGAAATTGGACGATAATTGGCTGGATTGTTGGAATCTCCCAATTTATGAACTGAAATTACTTTAGCTCGTTTTCACGAGTTTGGCACAATAGACGATGACAAAGACGTATTTGTTTTGTGAGTTAGTGCTTTAGAATTTCATCAGCCGAGTCTTTCAGCAAGCCGTTTAAGTTCCCTCTTGACAAAAACAACAAAAACATATTTGAATTTGAACGGCACTTTTGTTTTAGAATTGAATATTCCTGGCATTTTGTACACATAATTAGTCAACGGGTTCCTTATAGCTTTCAGCTTTATGACAGCGTTAACAAAGTATTCCACAAACAATGAAGCCTTTTATTTGGATGAATTAGTGTTAACAGGAACTTTTTGGAAGGACTTCGTTTGGGAAAATCTGTTTGATAGCGTTCCGTAAAAGATTTTGGGTTAGATCTGTTTTGGTGGTTGTAGGCTTTATGGTAGTTCATTTTAGCATTTCAAAGTCTTTCCGTACATTTATTACGTAAACGTTTATACTGATCCCAATCGTCAGGGTTTTTTGACTTTCAGATTTTTCTTAACATCTTATCCCGTTTGTCCATATCTTGATGATGTTCATTTTGAAGCCATGGTGTAACCTTTCCTTTGATTCATTTATAAGTGGTGGATGACGATTAAATAGATTTGCGACAGTGTTGTTAAAATATTTTACTGCTTCATTGACGTTGACTGCGTTACGGACTGGTTGGCAATCAGTGATCTTCAAGTCATTTCTTAACACGTCAAGGTTGTAACTTGTATAACTGCGACATTTGACACTTTTCGGATTGTACATTATATATTTTTATTTTACGAATGCATCAAATCACTTCATGATCACTCGATGATGCAGCAATTACATATAGTTTATTGACAAATTCTATTTTCGTTAACATATAATGTCAATAACTGTTGATGTATCTATTGCTGCGCGTGTTTGGATAATAATGACTTTATAAAACCAAAAGTGTGTCAATGGTCTGTTTCATTTTACATTTCGCTTCAGATAATTGATCGTAAAAAATCCCATGAAAATAAGTTCTTTTGATTCGCTAATTGCTCGAGACACGGAATCACTGAAATCATTAAAACAACTCGGGAAAAAATTTTGAACTTTGTGGAGGATGTGAAAAAATTCCTAACAGCAAATTATTGTTGTTGTGAGTTGTGAACAGAAAGTTAGATCCACAGCACTTCAATAGCATTTCTTTCGAGATAAGAACGTCTATTCCATTAGACGCCTTCTTTTAAACAGCCAGCAGCGCCCCTTCTTTTAACTGTATTATCGATGTTGATGAATAAAGGAGCACTCAGGAATTTTAAACAAAGATGTGTTTTCAGATGTTACGTGAGCTTATTGTATCGAAGTTTGAATGTCTGTTTTAAATATCTGACAAGCCAACAAACGAGCCTTCTAAAAATAGAAATTTTTTGTGAACAATTTCCCCACGTATAATACCAACTTTTTTTTCTGGAGAAAAATGACATGTTTTGAAGCTATTTTTGTAAGGCTCCATGACAGTTAAAATTCTTTATTCTTATCATTCAAATGTCAGATTGTTTTTGACGAACTCGAGTTCGGAAGTGGGGAGCCAACAAACGGAAGGTTGGAAAATGTCTGGAATTAAATAACCAAGAAGATAAACGAGAGAGGTGGAAAAATATCTGAAATTAAATAAAAGGAGAGACTGCAATAAACGGGGGTACTGTACTTCATTAAACACAAATTTTACTACTACTGTTCTTACATATTTTTAGAAGACAAAAACTTACCATTTTGTATTATGTAAAAAAGGCAATCATAATGGAAATCAATAGTGTGTACGTGCAATTATTACGCTCACACACGTAAATCATTCTTATATCCTGACGTTGAAGAAGAAGAAGAAGAAGAAATATATATATACACATGTATATTCTAAGTCGATTTATTTGCCTGTTGAACTGCAGGTGAAGAGCAAAGCTGAGCCAATCCAAAAGTGTTGCGTTCTAGCCCAAGTCCGGTCCTGTCGCAACTGAACCGGACGGCATTCGCCCCCAAAAAGAATGAGTACGGACAACGCTTCGAGCCAAGGTTAGTTCAAACCAAAACCACCTGCTTCACGTTCTGGCCCGACAGACCCAATCTATAGTACTGGGTAAGACTTTTAAAATCAAACCGGTGATGAGTCCTTGGTTCAGGAGTTCCGAGATTTTGCTCCCAGGTCTGCTCTGACCTGGAGCGGTAGTACCTGCCAGGGTCACATCTATCCGTTAAATATTAAACTTAGAGAGGCCAATTATGTGACAAAAAAATCTCAGATTCCTTGTTTACTTTTGCCGTGGCATTCCTTTGCACTGTCAAAGTATCATGATTGGTTCTAAAATGTGTGGTTGATGCGGTGCAAGCCTTTACCACTTTTATCAACTACTTGTGTGGGTCTTCTTACAACATCTCTTTTGATCCATGCTTGACCACACTGCATCTTGCAAATAAACTCCAATGGTAAGAGAGTGAAAGTGACGGAAACATGTAAAGAATATTACTGGATATCTCTAGCTGGTACTCTACACATTGGCTACGAATTGGTAATGGCGTTTAGCACAAAATTGTGAGCAATTGTGCTGATTGTGTCCTCTGTTGGTGACAAAGCAGGTCTATTCAAATGAAGCACTCTTTTCCCCAATCCGGAATATGAGCGGGTAAGGGGACTTTAACATGCTTGTTCGCCTAAAAACTTAGCACACTGATGTAGCTGTCTGGTTATCCAGTTACGCAGTTAAGAAGAAATGTAAAAATTTTAACTTTGGATCTTGGAATGCGCTTACTCTTCAAGATAACAATTCTACATCTGAGCACAAAATAGCTCTTGTCTCTCTTGCCGGTGGAATAATTTCAGTTTTCCAGATTAAATAACATCAAAGTATGTTTCGAACGAATTTGTGTAATGATTTCTTTCTGTTTTTTAATGCTGTCGTGTCTTTACTCGGGCGACCCAGATTTGATCTGTATCAATAACTGTACTAATAACAGCAAGCCAAACATTGCTGTACAACACGACGTTTTCTTTTGGTATCAAAAAAAGAAAGTTCACCCACAATTCCAATCCAGAGGAGATAATGCAAAGCTTACCTTAAAGAAGAAGCTTTCCAAAATGGGAAGATCATAGTGATATTACCCCAAATTTTAGGTTAAAATTAAACGCCGTGTTCTCACAAAATAGGCATATAAGTCCATTCAAGATTGGATCTGTACAATATGATACGCAATGCCCTTCCAAAGTAAGTTAGAACTTCGTCCTTGTTAAAACTCGATCGGCATTCAAGGATTTAAGACCCTCTAATAACGTATAAATTTCATCACTAAAACGACCAAAATGTTCTATATATTGAAGGATGGATAGATCTTACTGCCTCAAAATACTAAAAGCGCTTATTGTTAATGCAAAAAAATATTTACTGGAATACCAAAACCAATGAATTTAGATAGCAAAATGGGTAGTTAAGCTGAAGGTGAAACTTTTTTCATATTTAAAGATCACAAACCTTTATCAGAAATATTTTGTGCAGACTGATTAACCAATGAAGTAGTGAAATTGGGCACACCATCATAGAAATGTCTAAAAGAAATTCTTAAAAAGCCACCGTGGCTAATCAAATTAACTAGTGGGACAGCACTTAAGCAGTAATACAATGGTTCAAATCACCCAACAGCAAACGCAGATCACTATTTCTTGGTTGACAAGGTTTGTTTCCACTGTCGGACCGAATAACATCAAGTAGTAGAAATGTGGAGTTTAGGGCGAATAAATTTTATGGTATCCACAGGTGATGGAGCTTAGTACTCGAAACTATACCTGTTGAACTACTACCATTTAATGTTTCTCTTTCCTCCACTTACAGTATATAACTCGTATTTCTTCGCTCTATTTATCTTGCAATGACAGTTAATTACTACAGCCTTAAATAGTGACCAGGTGTTCTCCCACCCTTCCAAAGCAATATTTGACTACGATATAATTTTAATAACTTGGAAACTCAATAACCGTCAGATCACTGAAATTTATTTCAACAATGACAACACAATTTTATTCAAAATTGACAACACAAGCTTATTCAGAAGCTATCACTTTATGGGAAATATGGGAAATGGGAAAATGGTGACAATATTTGGCCCAATCAGTGTTGATTATGTAGCAAGCACTAAACAAACGTGAACGCTCAGGTAGCGTGTCAGGTAGCGTTGATCATACCTTAACTTTGAGCGTAGATTTGTTTACACATTTTATCCAATTTTTTCTCGACTTAAAGGGTAGCTGTAGCAATACTAAGGGGTAAACAGTATGCATCATGTTTTATCTCATACCTGGTTTTCCACTGGGAGAACACAATCAGCAGACTCTGTAAGTCGATGCATTGCTAGCAGGCTATTATATGGCGAAGTAATAACATCGTCATCTTCAGATGGATAAACAGCAGTAGTAAAGCGATATACTTCCGGATAGTTGTCCTCAAGCAGACGAAGAACAAACGTTCCAAGACCGGAACCAGTACCTTTTAAGTAAAAAGTTTAGCATAAACTAAAACACCAAAAATACAACTCATTGAACCTTAAAAAATGAAGCACGTAATACAAATTCAGGAGAAAAAGCGGTATGTGGTCTGTAACTGTCCTTCGTGCCAAAAACGAAGAGTGTCGAGCTGTCTTCGAACCTATGCTTTTTTTTCTTCTTTGACACTGCCCAACTTACCTTCTAGTTCTGACGTCGTGATCCTGAAGATTAATGACCTTTCGAACATGACCATGATTCAAAATGTGATACTTAACTCTATCAGGTCGTGCAAAGATCTTCTTTTCCAGAGAATCAGTTGAACTTAAACATCTCTTTAACCACAAGGCTTAATAACCTAAAACTATTTAAAGTTTATTAAATTTTATCTTTACCCAAAAATCTTTTAAAATATTTCGATGGGTAAAAGGGTTTGAAAAGGCAAACCAGGTTTAAGTTGGGTAACAAAATTATCACATAATACAAACATTCACATACATTATGATAACTATGAGTTCGTGATGCAAAGGTCACTTTAATGCGGTGTATACTGGGTACATTTGAATTAAGTAAATGGCAATGTATAAATTGTTGAAAACACAGATGCGTATATATATATATATATATATATATATATATATATATATATATGCAGTAATATCGGTTAGGTGGTGTACCATATGTACTAAGAGTGCTCGATAAAAAATAGAGCATTAATACAATTGATCAAGAAATCAAAAACTAGTTTGTATAAAGTTGTAGAAAAATTAAGTTTTGAACAATTTCTAAACTGCTATAGCAGTTTGAAGACTACCCAAATATGAAACTGTACTGCAAACTTGGCATCGTATATATATAAAGTAAAGTTATTGATACTTGGTAGCGTTATTAGCGTAAGACAGAAACGGTAATAACGTTAAAAAATAGCTGGCTTCTATTTCCATGTTTCCACTCATCCGGCTACACACAGAAGAAATTTAGAAATAATCTTACATACGTTTACCGATTACGATGGGGAATTGGAAAATAAATGTTGGGCAATTACACGGAATGGAAATATTTCGACTTGGATTGTAGAAATTTGTTTTCATCACGGCGTTTCAAAATCAGTTTTGCTCTTTTTTTAAGCAGCTCATTGACAGGCTCAAAGCAAAATCGTTTTTGTTTTCAAGTACCGTGCTCAGCTATCTGACCCGTTTCTGTAATAGGAAGCTCCGTATCCTATACTTCAATTCATGTTGTACTCAACGCCGCTATCCTAAAACGAAACATATTTGGATAATTCCGTTTCATTGCGACAGTGTTGACTTCCTAAAACTGCGTATGTCTGTGGTATCCAGTCTTTGGTTTACCTTAGCACAGACCGATTTATCCTCGTGGCTGGTGGTTTGCTGTTGACCCGATTGCTTCGTGTACGAAAAATTTCGCTAGTCGTTCCTCATAGTTCTATCAAAGAATCTACTTAACTTAAGGCGCTTTAGCTTATTACGACTAAAGTGGAGCTCTAAAAGGCTTGAAAAGGTTAAAGACCTTTACACAAGTATATATATATATATAAAATAGATAATGTATAATATATAATACATAATATACAATATAATATATTATGAATTATACAATATATATATATACTTTTAGAAAGAAAACATTTCTTTACAGTGCTCGTATTTTTGTACCAAAATCTAAGCTGTCTTAAGGTTTTCTCTGGTTTTTAAAAACCCATGCATAAAGGAGTAACTTTCAAAAAAAAATCTGATCTTAATTAAATTCATAAACTTTTTAGGTATAAAAGTGAAAAAACGTCTGTGCACCAAACCAGTGGCTAAGGGTATCAAGTACACATGCTATACTAACTGAGATAGCGGTTCTTGTTCCTAATCAGATCATTTTTGGAACCATATCTTTCAATTCATTTACTACGATTTCAAATTAACCAACTCATTGCAATTTCAAATCTGCTCAACTATATTATACTAGTTTCACTTCATAAGTATTTAGAAATAATCGGCTGCAATAATATTCTTTAATGGCTTCTATATAATATTTATTTAAGTTTGTTAATCAATAGAAAAATGAAGGTAATTAATGGCATTTTTTCTAGGTAAAGCAACCACAAGCTGTGACAGAAAATAGCGAAGGAAATGTGGCAGAAAAAAACTACTTGCTGGTACTATCAATAAAACGTTAACCCTTAAGAAGCAAGTTGTCAGTCAAGTATCGATATTAAACATTGTGCTTTTTCTCTTATTGCTTTGACTAAGCGTGACAATGTAGTATGACATTTGATGAGTCTGTTATCATCTGAGGTTTAGAATGTGACTTATCCAAAAAATGAATCCTCAATACTCATCAAGGTCCACTTAAAACTGGAAACGTCAATACAAGGTCAATATGGCTTAAACCCTACTAACATATTGAGAGCTAATTACTTACGACTTAAGAAATAAAGGTGATTTTCTCTTCCCGGATTTAAAAAGTCGGATATAGTTTTGAGATAATTCTTAATAAGTTAACAACTAAACCAAAGCCTTAGCCTGTTTTCAGAATAGTCGGCCTGATTCATTAAAGTCAAAATCAGAATCAAAGCATGAGGTGGAGACGCCACCCACTATATAACAGACACAATTTTGGCTTGACCTTTGATTTTGTTAGCAGCGTAAATGCTTCCTAATATTATTCTTGCTATTAAATACCTACTCGAGGCTTTTCTTAGGTTTATACGGAAAAAAATTTGGCTTTTCCTAAAATGTAATATTTTGGACACAAATTAATCTCCAGATTCATTACTCTAATATTAAAAAACAAAACAAAACAAGTTACTGCTGAAAATAAAGAATATAAATGAAGTAAATACAAATACAAATTTGTACCCGTGAAGTTACGAAATTATGCAGCTAACAAAGTGAAAATGTAAAATAGGAAACCTATCATTCTAAGACAATTAAGTCCTTGGTAGTAATCACTTTAAAGTATGCAATATTTATTGTATTTCCTTGTGGATGAAAATAAAAAATAAATTACTTTTCTTATTTATTTTGCTATTTCAAACTTATTTGAGTGAAAATATTTATAAATATATATAAATATTCATTGGGTACCAGAAAATCCTACAAGCTAAAAATGACTGCAATGGTCTTATGCCAAAAGATGAAACTGTTTCTTGGTACACTAGTCTAGCCTGTCGTTTACGTTGCACCTCTAGGTAAGCCAGAAATTCAAACACAAACCATTCTCGTTAATAAACAATCTTCAAAACGTGTTTTTTAACATTTAAAAAGACCCTCTACACACAACCTGGCTGCCAGCAATATTTACATGTGGGGCTTTTTATAGAAAAACTATACCATGAACAATGGAATATCATTACTATGAATTAAATATCCCAGTAGTAACAAGAATACACTCGAACCTCTTGCGCAGTTTAAAAAGAGAATTAAAACGGAGCCCACGAAAACAAAACAAAAAAAAATAACTGAAACCTGGAATGGAAAACTATTTATGATTAAGTGTAAGAGAAAAAGTATGGCAAAATAGAGATAAAAAATATGCATCAACAGTTTGTGACGCATATACCTGAGGCATCTTATAAAAAAAGAAACTTGAAAAGGTTTTGTCCTCAAGCAGACGAAGTAATGCTAATCTGAAGGTGGAAACAGAGGTTTTCATATATGATGCGCTGGAGAGGGCCAACCAACTGTGAAAAATGTGAGACAAAACGACTGAATCTTTCCTGTATATATCATACATGAAATGAAAGGAGAAATAATTAGACATACTGAATGTGAAAACATTGAAAACAAAGGATAAGAGGAGACAATACGATACTTTATGAAATATACATTGGTTTAGAATATACAAGTTTGCAAGAAATATTAACTCCCAGGATCACAGGTTGGAAACGACACAAATCAGATAGTGTAGAGGGCAATGTGGATGGTAATCTGAAGAAATATAATAGAAGGAAGGTGATCTCTTATTGTTGTTGTACAAAAAAAGAAGTTTTACAGTGGACGTTGCTGTACCAGGAGACAGCAGAGTAACCGATGCAGAATGCAAAAAAGTAGCCATGGAAGATCAAGGTGTATAGAGAAAAATTTCAAAATGTGTGGCTTGGGAAAGGTTGAATTGTTCAGCTCAGGTAATGATCCATTTGTTTCTATAGGGATCCGGAAAAGTGGATAAAAAACTGGGAGTCATTATCAATAATGGGCTACTAAAAAAGACAGCAATATTCGGCATAATTAGGCTCTTAAGAGAAGATATGTAAGTATAGGAGAGCGATCTCACTGGGTCCTTGGATAAATCAATGGAGAAAAAGGCATCTGAAGAGTACGCCGCTTTACGGGATCAACAGAAATGTTGTCAGAAACAGATAAGTTAGACGTATCAGCTCCAGAGAACAACGCAGCTAGTAAATGTAATGTAGAATGAAGCCTAATGACCATGTTTTGTTTAGATACTGTTCAAAACAAAAATAGAACCTGTATGTTATATAACATGAAGTGGGAAAATCTACAATAAAATCATAAAAGAATAAACCTATGAAAAGAAAGAAAGAATGGCAACGCAAAATGCAGACTGAAGTTCCAAACGAATGCAGAGAAGTGAAACACTTCATTTACCAAAAGAAACAGCTGATACAAAAATTCGTGATATTTGTATTAAAAATGATATTTGATGACGAAGATCCTAATGATTATAATAATGACAATGATTATAACAGTGATGATAATGACGAAGCCAATGGTGATTACATATTTTCTGTAAATTAGAAAGTCAAGTAGAAATTTGCAAAAAACTTCACATACTTACCACCTCCCATAGAATGCACAGTAAGAAAGCATTGCAAGCAATCACACTTCTCAGCAGCACGCCTGATGACGTTGCTTATTTTGTCTCTGTACCGCATACCATATTCCAAATGTCCAGTTGCCCTGTAATACAAAATAAAAAATGGCATCCTAGACTCATGTTTTTTTTCATTGTGTTCTTATATGAAAAACAGGTCAAAATACCTCCATATTCAAAGGATAAAGTTGTTGTTTTTTTAAGTCTCACAAAGGCAGAAAAATAGCTGATGTAGATACCAGAGTACTCGGGTATTCCAGTTTCTGGTTAAATAGGAAAAGAAATTCTTATTCCAATTCAAATTTTATTTCTATTGTTTTTCTATTACATTTTCTATTATATTCTGCTTAAATTTTTAAATTTTGTATTTGATATCGAAGATTTGTCAATTTGTTTTAAGGCCAATGTTACTACCAGCACAGAGCCTAGTAAAATTTTATCCAAGAAACCGTTGATTACAGGTGTGTTTAGTTTTAAATGTTTCCATGATGCACGGGTCTATGTTTTAAAAAACGAGTTTACAAACTTGGTTCCAAATAGGACACATATATTCATTGCCAGTGTAAAAGCAAGCTACTAAACTGGAAGTGTAGAAGTTCTAGGTACTTGCTATGTCAGGTTGCCACAAAGACAACCAATTTCGTAACTTCAGATGAAGGGTTGAGAGAGAGAGCAAATCCTAAATATCATTGTATACAAATTGATCTTTTCCAAGACTCTAATTTAGCACTTGAGAGTAGTGAAAAAACGAGAACCCAGTGGTTAATTTTCCAACCTTAAGAGATTTCATTTTGAAGCGGAAAACCCAGCACATCTAAGATCGCTCATAAAAGGGGAAGACATAGGAGAATTAGCTCTGTATGATTTATAGTTTATTCTTTACGAAATATGGGGCCGACAAAAAGGAATTTTTGTTACAACTTTCAATAACACGTGGTGGACTAAGACCAACAATCAAAACTGTCCAACGTAGCAACTAACAGGAAATATCTTGATTCATTATGATGGAGTCCATGTAAGGTGTTTAACCTAAATAAATAGTCAAAATCTGTTATAACTTTGGCCTCGTACATGCCTACCACACATAACTGCTACTTATTCATACTGATAGTTTCGAACCAGACTAATTAACTGCGGTACAATTTAGTTCCAGGGGCAATCATTTACAGCGATGCAAATATTTCGTAATGTTTCACGTTGAAATATCTACCAGTGACTCGACTCCAGCAGTGAATTTTTCAGGTATGGGAGAGAATACGCAATATCTCCTTAATTAACAGTTTTTGTCCTAACGTTTCACAGGGTGGGTCCCATTTCTGTAAGTCGAGTAAACAACATAAAGTCTTCAAATAAAAAGGTTAAAAGAGGCGGAACTGCCACATTCTACTAGGGACCAGGGTGTACGTGTTCGAGACTTTTTCATAGGAAATTACACTGGACTCTTCTGACTAAAAGTTAAGCCAACTCTGCTACTAGTAAATCACCAGACTGCTGCCTCAAATTACATAAAACCTACTTGACAATTCCGGTAATATTTTACTTCATTCTAACAGTTCAAATCTAACCAGTCAATATTTCTGCGCAAAATAAACCCAGTTTTACTACTTAAAATATAACTTTAATACATTTGTTACTTGCAGTTTTCTCCACTTTTAGTTATTTAATTCATGGTCGCTGTGCCAAAGGTCCATGGGCTATATTCCACATTAGCTGATCGGTTGCTCTTGTCCAAACTGAGTTCCTCAAATGGCCTTGAGTTGTCGAGGGCCAAATATCTGATCAATACAGGATCGACCGGGACCAAAACAAACTTGGTCCTTTATTACCTTCTTGTCCAACGGTATGATAATAACTGTTCAAATCGACTCTAAAGAAGACCTTGCTTGTAAGCACAAGCAGATTAACACCCCTGTAATCCTCTAGGTTTTACCTTCCAGGCAAATTCGCTATAAGGCCAATCTTCCATTCTTCTAGGACTTTCTCTGTATCCAATATTCATTAAAGGAACTTTCATAGCATTCTGCCTTAGGTATCTCTGCTGTCACTCAGTCATACCTTACTGCCTTTCTATTCTTCATTCCTCGTATGCCAACCATCACTTCTATCATCCTGGTGTTACCTGTATCCATATCTACTTCTTCTTTTGAAGCATTAAATGTTCAGATATTTTGTTGGTCTTGTCAGTTTAACATCTCTTTCAAATCTCCCTTTATCTCCCCAGGTTCTCTCATGAATTAAAAAAAATTTTTATCAGTATTCCGTACCTTCCTGTCTCCATTTTCACCGTAAACATGCTTCAAAATATTAATATCCCTATAAATAAACTTCAGGCAGTTATTCTGCTTTCTTCTGCCTTGGCTGGAAGCTTTACCACTTGAGCATACTGCTCGACCTTGCGTGTACCTTGACCATCTAACTGACCCATTCTTCCTTCACTTTTTATTCTTCTGTATTCGAGAACCTCCTCTGTAGCCTCTTCCATCGCACTGTTAAATGTGCCAATCGACAACCCTATATCCCTCATAAGAAAGTTAAACTTGTTTATTAAGGCTAGTAAGAAGCCCTGCATGATTTTTTGGTTGTTCGGGCGTGCTACATAACCCCTATCCTTGCCCTTTTCTTTGCCCTCTCCATGGATAGCCGTGCTTTGCAAATCAATAGATAAATACGATTGTTATTACCAACATTTGACAAAGGATGGGTGCAAACGTCTTGCATGAAACCATGAAAATTGTTGTTTACGATGTGATTTATTTGTGTTTTCACACGTGTGTTTTTATATTGAAAGCACATTCCGCCCATGACAAGACCATTAACTTCACTTAAGTTATATAGCCTTTATCAAATTTTCTTATTACTTGTTCGGGGCCTGTATTGTCACTTCCCAATCTTAGAATTCATATCGTCCGGTTACAAATACACGTTGTAACCAAGTATCTCTTCAATGCCTGGATGCAGAGCTCCATAGGATTTAATCTTCCTATCCTCATCATCGTCTTCAGTTGCATCATATACATCTAAGACCGATACCTTTACAAACATTACAGAATTCTGGCGAGCAGATAACATTCTCTCATTTAAGGGCTTTCATTCTATCAATGAATTCGACACCTCCTTATCTTCTGTCGCAAGAAGCCAATTTTCGAATTCTGTCCTTCTTGTTGTTATATATTTGTATATTTACGCAATGTTTTCATCCGCCATCATGAATATGAAACAACAACGCGCTCGGACGAACAATAGAGACAGTTTTGAGTAGGACAGAGCACAGAACGGGTTGTCGAAGGAAAGAAATTATTGTCAAGAAAAACACCTTCTAGTGTCTCTTTTATTGTATGTAATACTTGGTGACGAAGATAAAACTTTACTTATTCTCTAATTATGGCATCATTACTTGGAACGATTGAGCAGATTCTCGATATGGAGATTGGTCAGAATACGTGGAAAGATTGGAACAGTATTTTCTGGCCAACGACATTGACGAAAAGAAACAAACAGCAGTTTTCCTAACAGTTATTGGATCAGAGACATATAGTTTGTTGAGAAGCCTACCATCCTAGCTCAAATGAAGGAGCAGAAAGGTTTGCGGAGACGTTGAAACGGGGCCTAAAAGCAATGGGTATTCAACATGGAGATGCAGAACAAAAGCTCCAAGAATTTTTGCAGAGATATCGATCGACCCCAACAACAACAACTAGAGTTACACCAAGCACTTTATTCTTGGGAAGACAGATTCGCGCACGAATTGACCTATTAAAACCGGAATTCGCTCTAAGTCACCCACTAGGAGAACAAATGAAACAATACCAACAGAAAATGCAGGAGCAAGGAAAATGTGGACGCCNCCATCCTAGCTCAAATGAAGGAGCAGAGAGATTTGTGCAGACGTTGAAACGGGGCCTAAAAGCAATGGGTATTCAACATGGAGATGCAGAACAAAAGCTCCAAGAATTTTTGCAGAGATATCGATCGACCCCAACAACAACAACTAGAGTTACACCAAGCACTTTATTCTTGGGAAGACAGATTCGCACACGAATTGACCTATTAAAACCGGAATTCGCCCTAAGTCACCCACTAGGAGAACAAATGAAACAATACCAACAGAAAATGCAGGAGCAAGGAAAATGTGGACGCCAGGAACTGAGAAAACTTGTTGAAGGTGATCGAGTCTTAGTTCGCAAGTTTCCACACCCATCAAAGTGGACCTCATGGAAAATTATCGAGAAGAAATCCGATGGAACGTATCTTGTCGAAATCAATGGTAGAGTCATTAAGAGACATATTGACCACCTCAGTAAATGTTCAATCCAAATGGAGCAAAACGACGACACCGAAATCGGATATCCGGAAATCCCTCATCGACCAAATCCTTCAGCAAACCAAGACAACACAGTGGTACAACGTTACCCTCGTAGAACGAGAAACCCAGTCCGGCGTTATGGTATAGATGAGTATATGTGAACGATAGAAGGGGTAGTGTGTTATATATTTGTATATTTACGCAATGTTTTCATCCGCCATCATGAATATGAAACAACAACGCGCTCGGACGAACAATAGAGACAGTTTTGAGTAGGACAGAACACAGAACGGGTTGTCGAAGGAAAGAAATTATTGTCAAGAAAAACACCTTCTAGTGTCTCTTTTATTGTATGTAATACTTGTATTCTCAGGACCTTTATTTTGCTCTTTTTTCATTTCCCTGGTTACTTGGGCTCGTCTTGATGTCTGTAAAAGTATCCTGGGTTACATTGTTACTCACTTTTGTCCTATTTTTATCCTTGTAGCTTAGATCCCCGACAGTAATATGTCCATCACCAGTAGGTCCTTCATTCAATTGGCTTTGTGTTGTAAATTTAGTCTGTATACTGACAATTTTCAAGAGGTTGGAGTACTACCCTAAATCTAACCCTTTTCCTTTACCTGGGTTTGAGACCAGCAGAGTAACACAAAGCACTGGAGATTCTTAACTTTCAACCAAGCAAAAATTCAACATGTAAAATCACCAACGCTGCCATTTAACCAGTATTTGTGATCCAAAAAATATTTAGAATATTTTTTACATAAAACCAATCATCGCCTACAAAGCCTGCATTGCGTATTGTCTGACAAAAAATCCTCTTGTAATGTTACTTACATATTAAATATGGAGTTACATAATTAGGGTGAAAAAGAAATCACTATATATGGCCTCATTAACATACTGATAACTTTTAGAAGGTTAATAATTGCTGCTTACAAATGACCGAGCATACCCTACCATCAAAGAATATTTGAGGAGTGTTACCTCTACCGTAAGTTCAGTTACGCAAACACATTTTCAATGGGGGTGTTTTGCTCGTCGCAAGGCTTCGTTTGGTCAACCACACAAAAACAGCCTCTGCTAAAAGCAAATGAATGATATATGTCAATAATTTACTCAACATTTCACTTTGATAGCCAACAGATTTCTTTTCAGCTTTTATTTAACATCATGATATGTTAATCGGATTTGGATTGCAGTTTTTACAGTACAGTTACAGATAAAGTTTTTCAAATCCAACCTCTTAAGGCTGTTGCTCATCAATAATGGTGTTGTAACACTTAATTCCGATACTTCCGATTTTAAGCAAGTAGCAAGTAGCAATTAGACTAAGCCTTGTTTCCGAAACCTGGCAGTCTGTACTGCTACGCAACAAAACCAACTAATCCAAATCAAAGGTTGTAAATTTGTGCACGTCCAACTATGTCAAGTGGAAGACCACGACTGGCCTGTATCTTCTTAAACGTCTTCAGGTCTATGTTTAATATAAGAAATTGAAACACTGGAGTAGAAACTCTGCCAATTTTCAGTAAAAAATATATTTCACTAAACTTGCTGCTTTTTATTCCCTTATACTTTTATGCTGTAGGTAGCAAAGACCAGAAAGATAGTGGATCAAACAACAGCAGAAGGAGAATGTCAGTTAATCGTAGAACAAGATGTTGAAGACAAAGAAAAAAATCAAGACATTTTGGAGGCTATACATGAAATGTGAACTTTATTAACCAGTATAATACATTTAACTAGACATAAGTACGTAACAAATAGACGCAGGATAGCGAATTAATCTTTTGATAAGATATGATAATGATTACACTGAAAGTCAAAACTGCATGTTTAGAAATCACAACAAGCAATTCACTGGTAAATTTGGATAAGCGACCTTAAACTGTGGAGCAAACTGAAATAAAAAGGGGTGGCTAGTGCAGTAAAGCACTAAAGCAACAAAGCTGGAGACAAAATCTTATCACATTATGATGGAAAACAACTCATGCAGTGTTGTAGAGGCAAACTAAATCAATTTAATTTTCTTCCAGGATTATTGGTGACGTTAGAACACATAATATTTGCCTGAAATTAAAATATAAGCTTTAAATTCAATCGTTTCATAATGGTCTTAATAAAAACTGGTATTTATTAAATGTTTATTGGATTTACCCTTTCAAAGCATATTTCAATAAACAACGCCCGACTTACAATTTTCCTTAAGATACTTAGGTTTTTTAAGCAACAGGATTGTTTTCACAAGAACCCTATTTTTCCTTCTTTGAGTATTGCTATGTCATTCATAAATTTCTATTAATAGCTGAGTCAACTTTTTCTTTCCTACCCTAAGAAATGATGCCTTTTAGCTAAGCCCTGTTACTTTGTATTATTACTCTGTATTATTATTGTCATCTTAAATTTGTACTATTTTATTAATAATAATAATAATAATAATAATAATAATTTTTATACACTGTTTTTTTCTTTTGAAAACATATCCAGCCACATTGTTACCACTTCCTCTTTCTGGTGATGCAGCTATAAAAAAGACCACATCAAACCCTACACTCGAACACCTATAAACCAACTTTACAAACAAAAACACAAAATCTGCAACCCTCTTTACTGTATCGAAATGCTTTGTACACCTGGTGCTAAAGTACATTGTACAGTTTTAATAACAGATAAAACAACCATTATCCTTTCTAAAATGGGACCAAAGGAAGGAATGGCCCCCTCAGGACTTTTTATCTCCTTCAATAATACCACATTTTTTGGACGAGAATTTTTTTATTTTTGATCAAGGCTCTTCCCTTAGTTCTTCTACAATTAATTGTCAATAAACGTCTTTTTAACTATTATAATAGTTAAAAAGACGTTTATTTTAACCAGTTCAGTAATAATTATTACTGAACTGGTTTTTTCAAGGCATCATTTGTAAGGCTTCACGAAATATACTTGGATAACAGGCAGTTAAAGCAGCTTAAGGATATTCGACGGTCAAAAAAATTAAATATATTTTTTAAAATTGATAAAAAGTCCTTGGGAGCAAATCATTTCTCAAAAAAAGCAGGAAATGTATGTGAAAACAAAAGTATTTAGAGAGATTTCCCTAAGAATTTTCTGTAGGAGCAAGAGATTTTTAAAGATTGGTTGTCTCTAGGGATTTATGATAAAAGTTTAAAAAATAAAAGAGGTATGTATGTTTGACGGTTGATAATCTGTGGGCTGTTCGAACTCCCTGTCATTTAAGTATATTCCATAAAATCCCATAAATGGTGCCTTTAAAAAAGCACTGCAGCCCTTCTAAAATATGTTGTCTACGCCATTCCTTCTAAATCCTATAGGATACCCCATAATTTCCCTATACTTCTAACGCTAAAAGTGCTTCTAAAAAGGTGCATTTATTGTTTTAGTGATAGCACTTCAAGACTTTAACTGTAACACTTTAATTATTTAAAATTCATTTCTTTGCAACTGGAAACAACACTCAGTGAGTGCAAATCATCGCCAAGCAGCTACCATATTTGGTAAATATTGTGGTCTTCCACTTATTGGTGATAATGACATATTTACGGAAATTTCATGGGCATTTCTTGGGAAACAAAATCCTAAGATTGAGCATTTAAAAAATTCTATTCCTGTCAGAAATCGTCACTGCATTTGGTGGTTCAACAATTATAGATGCCACACTGACGCACATTGGGTACAAGTTGTCTAATTTTATGGATCAATTTTAAGGATACTTACTTTATTTGAATTTTACGATTTTCAGGCGAAAACGTTACCTTCTTGGCGGAGGTAATAATTTTCATAAGTTGCTACTGTATTTTCTCACTTTTTTTCCAATCAAAAGTTCAAAAAAGGGTTTAAATATATTACAATCTGGTGCTTCTTCTGATAGTGGTTCTGCAAACACAGAAACATCTTAAGAAAAAAGACAAGCCCTGCCTGGATTTGAACCGGGAATCTCCTGTTTACTAGTATAGCGTTTCAACCTACTACGCCACAGCACCCTTGGATGCCAACCATCGTGTTTTCTTAAACGCCCACGAAGTTCTGTTGGTCTGTAGCGTTGTTGGAGCTTTAAAAAAGACTCGGGGCGTGCAAGCTTTCGTCGATCAACACCAAAATTAGATCAGTTCTTTGTTGTGTTGCTGTCAACATCTCTTGAAAGTTTTATTCAAATCCGTTCGTAACTTTTTAAAAGAATTATTTATCATAAAAACAGACAAACAAATAAACAAATCAACAAATAAATGGTCAAAAGGAAAAACGAAAAAGAAACCTAACCTGCTTGGAGGAAATAATAACATCATGATTATTAAAAGCAGTTTTCTACAATTCAAGAATGAAATGTTTCAATTTGAAAGGAGAACGGAGAACAATATAGAAACGGGGCATTCCTAAGGGGCTGACATTATATCGGACCCTAACGAGAGAATATCTGGTTTCAGGAGTGGTAGCCGAAAGCACAGTGTCACTGCCATTCGCCTTATAACAAGGCATAGAAGAACTGATGCAAACTTGCATCGGTGGAAATTAAGAGACTGATAGATGCAGGAACTGCCAAGACAGTATTGAAGCCACAGATCACATTGTCCTCCATTTCTCAATTACAGGTCTTGCTGGAGGCCATGATACAATTTCAAGATCAGATAATGACTTCAAGGAATGGACTGGTAAGTTCAAAATGGAAGTGCAGTTATACGATACTACTACTACTGCTTCTACTACTACTACTACTACTACTACTACTACTACTACTACTACTACTACTACTACTACTACAATTAAAAGCAATAAATGTCATTAAAAAGCCTCACCAGTTATTCCCTGAACCAGATACGTCTGTGATTAATTGCTGGGCTTCGAATATACCACCAAGCGGCCCCTTTAAAATCTCATTAACAACACCTTCTTCCATATCAATCAAAACAGCCTGAAAAATGTAGGAAATATAAATAATGCCAAAAATATATGAATTACTACAAGAAAACGCACAAAATAACATTATTATTTCATCAAGTTTCCTGTTTATTAGCTTCTCTGTTTTCTAGATATCAACCAGACTTTTGAAGACTTTATTCGCAATGTTTCAGAGCAAGATGTGAGTTCGACCAAGTCAAAGTTCATAACAAAAACCAGTATCTGGTATCTTTAAAAGGAGGCAAGGATGCAAGGTTTAGTTCTAGCTAACAAATAAGGGGGGAATCCAGCCTCGATATCCCCATTCTTCAGAATACAGACACTCGCTACTGTAACGCTTCAGCAACCAACGAGGGCTATGGAGGAATTGGAATATTTGTACACAAAAACCTGATCAATTGTATCTTTTAGGCCAATAAAGTTAGTGATAGGGTCATAAAAAGACACTCCGATGTAATCCACAAATAACAGTAATATGTGCCTATCCTCCGACAGAAAGTGCAGATGCAGGAGTGAAGGCTATGTTCTGCAATCAGTTTAATGCCATGTCTAATATTCCAAACCGCAAGTTTCTTGTTATTTGTTGAGATCTTAATGCACACATTGAAAGGGTGTCACATGAAAGCTTCCTTCAATCCGTTGGAAGACACATATTTCATCTTAACACAAATGACAATGGGGACAGACTAGTTAGTTTTTGTGATAAAAATAAAAGTTTCACAACATTCTATCATCAACCATATAAAACATGACACTCCTGAACATGGGAACAAACAAAGATTGTCAACAAAGCCCATCTGGGTCACAGCATTATGGGGTGAAAATGGGTAAACTCTCTTAAAAACTGTAGACCCTACTACACAATAGAAATAGATTCAGGCAACAGGATAGTAACTGCATATTTACATTCAGCCTGAGAGTACCTCAACAAAAGAAAACAAACGTTACTAGGAACTTTAACGCTTTAGTACATTTTCTTGAGTTGCAAGATAAATACAGTGTTGAAATCAAAAATTCGATTCAGTCTCCTCGCTAACAATTTCAATCAAGAGCCATTTCAAGCAAAATACGACACTATCACAAAAATTTTGGACAAAACCAACAAGAAAACCCTTCGAAATCCAGGACATATAGGTAAGTGAAGGAAGCGAAATTCCATGACACAAGAGAAGAAAATTAAGAGATTGGTAAAGAAACTACAGAAATGGTGGCAGACGTAGCAGCTAGGCATTATAAAACAAGTGTGGTATACTCAATAATTATGAAAACATCTGAAATGTCCAACACCAAACCTGACGCCTTGGTTAACAAGAGAAATAATGAACTTCCAACTGATAAAATGAGCTGCTTTCTGAATGGCGTCATATTTTAAAGATCTACTCAACATGCAAACAATGGAACATCTTCAGTGGAAATTCCTCTAGCAGACAACGATCTCCAATTCAATACTGAAGACTTCACATTGGGTGAGCTGTCAAAAGTGATGAAGCCAAATAAATCCCCTGGAAGTGACTCCGTTACAGGAAAAGCATTGAAATATGGTGGGGATGATCTAGATTCTGGATTCATGTTGCTATATAATTCCATACTGAATGGGCAAGAACTACATCGTCAATAGACAGAAAACATCAGTGCCTCTTCCGAAAAAAAAGTCTAAACTGATACATAATTTTAGAGGAATTTCTCTCATGTGAATTGTGAGTAAAACTTATAATACTTAATCGAATATATATGATCGATCCTATCGACGAATTACTGGGAGCATTTCAAGCGGGGTTTAGTTAGAAAATGCAGAAGTTGTGTTGAAGAAATACAAATTCTAAGAAGGGTTATTGAAGCAAACTACCAAAGGCAGCTACCAATAATAGCCAAAAAGAAGGCTTTCAACTCTGCTGATGGAGAAATTAGTTGAGAAATACTAAGGAACTATGGAATACCCCCTAAAATTGTGAACGTCATCCCTATAATCTACAAAAACAGTAAAAGCAGATTTCAACTTAAAGGCATGCTAAGTAAAGCATTTTATGTCAACATGGGTGCCCTCCATCGGGGCATCCTAGCTCCCTTTCTGTTTTTAACCGTCTTGGATTATGTTTTAAGAAAGAAAAATCCTTCACATGGACTTAAGACCGAAGCAGAAATCAGATTACCTAATCTCGATTTTTCTGACCATACTGTTATACTTCATTTAGATGACACAACAAATAAAGACCACTATAGAAATTGAACAAGCTGGCCAAAAGTTAGGCTTAAACATCACAAAAGAAAACCAAAGTATTCCTTGTTAATTATGAACTAAGTAATCTTGCACCACCAACACTTACAAGTCTTGAAGTTGTGGAAGAATTTGAGTACCTTGAAGCCAATTCTGGAAAGTGAATAAAATCTGGAGGTCTCTCCAGATATCAAACAAACTCAAAGTACGTTTATTCAACTCTTTAATTCTCTCAATACTTCTTCATGGTGCAAAAACATGGACACTTACACAGAAGTTCAACAATGAATTAAACTCCTTTGCAACAAGCTGTTACAGAGTAATATTTAATGTAAAATGTCTAAAGTATGTGAGGAATCGACAAACCCTAAATGAGATAAAACGAAGAGACCTCGCTGAAATAATCATTACAAGGCAATTACTAAGTTTAGGGCACTGGCTAAGAGGAGCTACGAACTCAATCACCAACAAGCATCCTCCCTACACCAATAGCTAGGGACGAAACAGAAGAGAAAGACCACGCATTAAATTTGCAAATGCAAAAACTAACTGAAACGGGTATCAGAGCATTGAAAAGTCAAGCGACCTACTTTAAGATATGGAGGAAACTTGTAGTCTCGATTGAAACACAAGCTTCCCACTAGAACTTCTTTGCTGAGAAATGTCATCGGTATAATTGCTCACTGAATTCCTTTCCTCTGTGTTGTATGTTCCATATACCCCGTACAGAGATATGACAAAGAGGTGTGGTGACAAAACACAACCTTGTCCGACGCCTGTTATTGCTTCAAGCTTTCAGAGGACTCTTGGCCACAGAAGATTTTGTACGAAAACCCACAATACCTTGCACGGATGGTGTTCGCTATTTCCACTGGTATGCCTTATCTACAAAGTATCTTCGACGGCGTTTCGGAGTGAACTGTCAAACTTTGCCAAAGTCGATAAACACTTTATGCGCTGCCACGTTCAACTCATTTGAATCCTCAATAACTTTTTACAGGCCAATCTTATGAATACATGAAGGACCAGGTCACAAAGCAGCTTCGTCCTTTCTTACTTTCTTGTCCAATACAGTCACGATACCGTTCAAAACAAGACTCTAAAAAATTCATATCACAATGTCACTGAATTGGTTCTCAGTATGTCAACAACGCTTGTTTGTATGTGATAAAATGTGAGAGAGGAATTAATCAAATAAATTTGGATAGCTCATTGATTATAATTATCAAAATGTTGGAGCAACAAATTCATACCAAGTGTTAGTTGCAGAATACAAAATTTTGATGATTATATATATATATATATATACATGTATACGTAGCTATTTCTCAAAAAACTATCTCCATAGAAATACATTTCTTACAGCTGCACGTTTTTGAATGCCATCCAGATTTTACCATAGCCTAGACAGAGTAAACAAACGGAAGAATTCAACAAAAATATGAATAATGGTCTGTGCAGTTTCCAACGAAAACTACTTATATCTGACTAAGTAAATAGTAAAAAACAGTTTTGACAAAGATTTGGTCTTCACAAACTATGCGGTTTTTTACCACAAATACTTATACATTAACCTACTTTCAGGAGTCTGTCCTTATTTGATCAATACTAGGTTTCAAAGCCCTTTACAAGGTTATGGATAACGATATAAAATCATTGAATAAAGATTAGCAATAAAACTGTGGACAGGTGGAAAGGTCAACACGCTGAAGGCTTCCTATATAAAATAACTATCCGGGAGGGTACTTCTTCCTTAAAAGAAAAATTATCTGCTCAAAATTACTTGTTGAGACACATCTTTTATTACTTTATTACATAATACTTAATAATGTAAATAAATAAAATGAAAATACTAGGCATACTATCATGTTTTTCTTCAAATTATATAACGTCACTGCCATTGATATAAATAAACACGATAATTTCGCATTAGAATGTTCTTTTATGCATGCAACAAAATAAAACATGTATGCAAACATACGCCTATACATAAAGACTGGAAATCGCGTACGTCACTAAAATGCCCATCGAAAACTTAGAGAAGGTTCCTTTCCAATTTACCAATTACAAATTCTATTTACATCGGATTTAAAATCATGTTCGCTTTAATCGAAAGCTTTTTCGCTGCCACACAATTGGACCAAATGGCCAGAATAAAAGTACACTAGAAAAGTGGGGTTTTATCAATATGGACAACAAAAACAGGATGGAGAAAACCAGTCACTTTTTGCGACTGGCTTTGTAAAACAATAGATTAGTAAAAATTACCCCTTTTTGGTGTTATTGTTTGTGAGAAGATAAAAACTGACCTCTACGTAGTATTGTTTTAGTTATTCAATGGACTGTTCATTTCAGCCTTTGGAATTTGTAATACCAATTGCTCCACAGATACTGTGGAAAAGGTCAAACTTGGCTGATATTAATTTAACATCAAAAAACTATAAAAAATTGTTTTAAAACCCTTGCTTTGGTTTTAAACTAAAACACAGGTTCACGTTTCACTCCCTTTATCCACCCCAAATATTAATAAGTAACTCACACAGCAAGTATGTTAAGAAGCTAGTAAATAGCGTTTAAAAACTATTTCAATTCTTAGTATAATACATTAACAACTAATAAACAAAATTAACTTACTCGTGCTTTAAGATTTCTGATTTCACATCCGTACTCCGCCGAACTCGGACCACTACACTTTGATTGCCTTAAAATAAAACAATTTCATGCACTTAATACTAATTATAGTCATTGCCGTCCATTCCAGCCGAAATGCAAAGTAACAATAAGAAGTCAAATTATAACAGATATAAATGTCCGACATATCTTATTTGTCGTAAAACTCCAATGTCAATATCAACCCTATATATCTCTAAATGCCACGATCTCTCAAAATTCGTACTGAAGAATGCGGTGGGTTCCGCATACCAAGAAAAGAATTGGTGCCAATGGTTTCATTTGGGAGTCACAAGAATGAGGTACCATTTTATATGGTTGGTTTACGACAAGCCAGGGTCATTTAAACTTAAGTGTGAAATAAGCTACTGACTTGTTTCATGGTTATACTACTAAAAACATGGAATTAAACAGTGCGTTGCAAATAGATAGCAGTATAAGAGCTTTTTAGTCATTGCACATCCAATCTTCTTGTGGCTTAAGAGCTGTAGCAAGGAAGGGGTATCAAAACAAACATATAGACTTCTTCTTGCTACTCTTACGAATAATAATTTTCTTGTGAGACAAAGTTCTCTATTTGTAATATCAACCGTGCAATAATTCTGAGTCCTTTCTTTCCTGAACAAAAACTGTTTACGGTCTATTCCTCGTCGCTTCTTTTCATTGCAAATTTTGGACAAAAATTGGAAACACAACAAGTACATTTTTATGATTCCACTTGAAGACCTTATGAATATAAGACCCTTGGGTTCGTAAACAGTGGATGCATTATCGTATATTTACATCTCTTAGCGTATCAGTAGTCATTCAATAAAAGCCCAGAGTTATTGGTAATTAACTCCCTACCTTTGTTGTCCAGAACGATTGTGTACAAAAGATTCTATATATGCAGTATACACATTTTCTCATGATCCAGGTAAAATATCAACTGGAGAAAAAGATAAAGACCTGTGAATTTCTGACTTTTACAGGTACAGTGTCACAGCACGGAACCTTATCAGAGATGTGGCAAACAAATTCAGAATGCTATTTAAAGTGCATTTCAAAAAGCTTCTTCGAATGTGAACTTTTCAATTTGCCCTACTTATATTATTCTTATTGATCATTAAAATTTTAATCAATAAATCGACATCAAATTACCGTCACCTTGTAACATCGTTACTGAAAAAACTTGCAACTGATTCATCATACAGTCCAGCCTGTAAGCAAAAGATTACGGTGATAATAAAGTAAAGCACAAAATTAGAACGTGTAAACTGAAACATAAAAAACTTTTCTACAATTAAAAACCGTACAAGGCATAAGGGCACAAAGTGTATGGAACTTCAATGGAAATACAGAAAAAATAATTAAACCACGAGATAAGAGTTGACCTTAGACTTAAAAACACTCAGGTAATACGATAAAAGAAATCACTCAGAAGTCAGACTTTCACAATCTAAACGTCTGTGGAAAATAATACATTCATGGAAAGATTTATTATAAAGAAGGGCACCAAATCCATGTGAATAAAAATTGAAATGACCAAATAAAAAATGAAAATTCTTACAATGTCAAGATTTACAATCCAATTAGCAAATATGTTATTTTGAAAATCGCTACAAAAACATGTTACAAAAAGCAAAAAAAATTAAGGTGAGGAATATAAATTATGGAAACAAACCTGAAAATCACAATACAAAATAATACAGAAAATCTATGCTTACATAGTTGACAAACAACCACCAAAACCAATTTAAGAATATAACCATGACATGTATGCACCAATGATTGGTTATAAGTAATTTTGTTATCCAGCCCATAAATAAATCAGCGGGTTTTTTTTACATGAAATTGTAAGGATTAAGTTCAAGTAAAGTTTTTCGAGAGTCATTTCAAAGTTTTTAAGGATACAAGATAAAGAAAATCAGCAACTGAAGTCATAGGAGCTTCTTTACTACTATTAATCTTTTGCTCGACTCTGGAAACATGGTCACAATAATATTTTTTTACATCACAGTTTTTTTTAAACTTTCAGTCAAGAGAAATCAACTAGGCATACACAATTACAAAGGAATATGTTCGGATTGGCTAACTATCAGTGAGCAATAATAAATCAGTGTACAATGCTCAAAAGCATTGATTTAATTGTTCTGTTCTGTATTGCCGTGGGTTGATTACTAGGCCCAAGACTCTTTCCAATTAGCCCAGAGATTCTTAAAAGTTTACTAGTGTGGAGTTAAAAATGGCGGCTAGATGTACCGTCATAAGTAGCATTGCAGCTACTACACTTAACACAATTGTCGAGCTCTGGGCATAATAATTTAGGAGCTTGTTGTTGAAGGAAAAACAATTAAAATGAATTACTTAATGTAAAAAATATTTTTGAGGAGCCGTGGCTTAATGGTTAGTGCAACTGCACAGTAACCAAGAGTTCCGGGTTCGATTCCCCGAGCTGTCGAGGAGAATTTGGAACTTTACAAAGAAAAAAGCCATTGGTTGGCGTCAGGAAGGGCATCCGGCCAAGAAATTCCTCACTGCCAAATCCAAAGTCCCTCTGAAAGGCACCGTCTGAGCCCCAATTGCTGGGGAAAAATGACGTTAAAACTAAAAAAAAAAAATTAATGTAAAAAATATATAGCTTTACAATATGGTAAAGAAGCGTTATTATTTTCGATAACTGATTTCTTACTTGAAAAAAGGTTTCCCTTAGAATGATAGTATGACAAAGATTTCTAATTTGGGAAAAGTGACTACAGGTGTTCGAGGGTTGAGTACTTTGTTAAGGGAATACTGAACACAAAAACTAACGAAAGAGGATGGGTTCCTCCCAATGGTCTTCTTAAGTTTAACATTTCCAAACAAAAACTTTTGAAGTCCGCCCAGTGGTAGAACAATGAAAATACGGTAACAACAATGTAGTAACAAGGCTTTTTTACGACGTTCAAGGATATAACTCATGAAATTGGAAAACACACTGCTAAAAGTAGGTTTTCTATAAACATTAGTAACAACTTTATCATTTTTTTCGAGGCACATGAACATCAAAAAATGGTAAATGGCCGTCTAATACTTCTTCCGAGAGGAACGTGATATTTTTGTGTCGATAATTAATGTAGTTAAAGAAGGGCTGGACGTGGTCCTCGGATGCAAAACGTCGAAAATATCGTCAACGCCTAGACGATTTTTGATTGTAAATTCAAATTTAACAGGCCAACCTCTATGTAAAATCTCCTCATGATAATACATAAATACAATGGCTTAAGTCGGACCAAGAGGTGACCCTATAGCAACGTCGTCTGTTTGATGGTAATAAACAATGTTAAACATAAAAACCCTGTCAGTGGAATGACGGTGTTAACCAATAACTCCTTTATACCAATCCGAATTATTATGTTATCATATCTCAATGTTATTCACTTTTATATCAAAAGCCTCTCGTACAGGAATGTTGGTAAACAACGAGTACAATTTCTGTGGTGAAAGAGAATAAACCTTTAAAACCCCAAGGACAGGAAGCTAAACTAATAAGAAAGTGTATCACAAATTTTGCATGGGATAACTATGTGTTTTTATAGCTAATAATATGGATCTGAAAGAAGGTACATCGTCCTGGCAATGTTTGTGGACCTTAGCCAAGCCATACAAATTTCCTGGCTTCGATCCCGTCTGATATAAACCTTTGGACTGTTTCTCAGATATAAAACCTTTATTAAGGATGCCTTAATACCCAAACTTTAACTTGTTCTCTAGGAGAGATGATAAAAAGAACAATTTTATATCTCCTTATGTGGATCATAATATGTTGTTCCTTCATCAGCATGCCAAAGTTTACTTAGCCTTTTTCCTTGGACGTCATTCTAACTAATTACTTTGTCATTTTTAAACTTTCAGAAACTTTGGACGTTCACTTGAAGGTTCCCATGAAGCTCCCTTGAAAGTTCCCTTGAATGTTCCCATGAAGCTACCTTAAAGGTTCCCTTAAATGTTCTCATGAACTTTCCCTAGAAAGTTTCCGTGAAGTTCCCTTGAAATTTCCTATTACGTTCCTTTAAAAGTTACCATGAAGTTACGTTGAAAGTTGTCATGACGTTTCCCAAAAAGCTTCTTGAAAGCTCCCTTGAATGTTCCCATGAAGTCCTATCAATTTTGTAGGGGTTTTCTAATATCCTATCTCTGGTCCATTTATCCATCCATCCATTGTTTATAGTCGGCCCTTTTCCAACTGTCATTGGGTTACCGACTTTCGACCAATCTTTGTTTTCCATCTTGTTCTATCCTTTGCATCTTCTTTTTTAAGGCCATTCTTTCCAGCATCTTTTTCCATCTTATCTCTCCATCTCATTGGTGCTTTTCCTCGTCCTCTTCTGCCTTCAACTTCAAACAGCATTGCTCTCTTTACACCTTCATTGTCTTCTTTCTCAATTCATGCCCATACCATCTCAGTCAGCCCTCTCTCACAACATCATCAATTCCATACTTTAATCCAGTCAAACCCATCAAGTCTTTTTTACTTTTTCTTTCACCAAGGCTTTTCCCACACATCAATCTCAGCATTCCCTTTTCACATCTATTCAGTAATCTTTCTTCATCTACTTTCACAACCCATGTCTCTGCACCATAAACCATTACAGGCCTTACACACGTTGCATAGAAATTCCCTTTCATTTTTAAAGTTAGTCTTGCTCATCAACACAGGATCTCCTTCAACTCATTAAACCTCTTCCATGCCATCTCTAGTGTTGTCATCAAATCTTTACGTCAATACCAGACTACAAAGAGTATGTAGACACCAGCACAAAAGTAAGACAAAANTTCTGCCTTCAACTTCAAACAGCATTGCTCTCTTTACACCTTCATTGTCTTCTTTCTCAATTCATGCCCATACCATCTCAGTCAGCCCTCTCTCACAACATCATCAATTCCATACTTTAATCCAGTCAAACCCATCAAGTCTTTTTTACTTTTTCTTTCACCAAGGCTTTTCCCACACATCAATCTCAGCATTCCCTTTTCACATCTATTCAGTAATCTTTCTTCATCTACTTTCACAACCCATGTCTCTGCACCATAAACCATTACAGGCCTTACACATGTTGCATAGAAATTCCCTTTCATTTTTAAAGTTAGTCTTGCTCATCAACACAGGATCTCCTTCAACTCATTAAACCTCTTCCATGCCATCTCTAGTGTTGTCATCAAATCTTTACGTCAATACCAGACTACAAAGAGTATGTAGACACCAGCACAAAAGTAAGACAAAACAATATGGTGGCATATAATGACACAGGTACCACTGTTAAACTTTTTTTACATTGTAAGTTATCAGTGAATAGTTTGTTACCTCTAACAACAGAAACTGCTAGTGGTCAATAGGTATTAAAGTATCAAGACATTTCTGTAACCTTAGGTTTTCATGGTGTCAAAATGTCCTAGCTAGTAAGAAATCTCACTTTCCTAAAAAGCAAATTAAGTATAAGGAAGAGTTTTAACTTCCCAATGGTCACTTACTGCTGAAGTATGGGAAACTAGAGAACCGACTAACTGAACTGTTTTAATTCCAAGTCATATTATATTGAAGTACAATTGCAGTGCACCTGTGGGGTATTTTTTCCAAACATTCATTGGTGTATATTGCGGACGAAACCTGCCTCCATTTAATATGCTGTTGTTCACTGACAGCATGACTTAATACTCTAAGTGTGCCACTGTTGTGGGTTCAGTTCTTTAAGACTTCAAGTGGAGGTTCTGCAGTGAAGATTCGATAAGGAATACAGGAATCGAGCTTTAAAAACATATCTCTTGATAGAATACTTAACAAAAGTAAGACTGTCCATGCCACACACAAAAAGGGAATGGAAGGCAATACAGAAACAAAAATAAAGCAAATGCTGAAAACCATTCTGTGCCAAACCAATGATATGCCATAAATTTTGGTGAATCAAAGATACCATACATACTTATTGACCTCTAACACCAAATGCAATAATTTTTTACCTTCATTTTAAAAACATGGAAGCACCATACAATCTACAACTTCCACCCTAAAGTAAAGTAAATGCTAACAGCACAAAATAGAAGCATAATCAATAATAAAAAATCAGAATACAGCCATAAATAAATGGGTCTATTGTATGCTGATGAAGATTTTGTTTTATACATACCTTGCTAACTAATCCATGTTCTTTCAAAGCAAGGTCCCAGAATCTGCACCCTATCTAAACGGAATTTGATGTGAAGTAGGGGCATTTAATATACAGTATGGAATTTTGAATCACAAAAAATAAAGGAAAATTATAGATCAAAACTGTATGTTTTCACCAAATACGTAAAATTTTCAAATATTTCATTTTTGCTGCATTTTTTGTTTATGATCCTATTTTTCTCCCTGACTGCTTCTGATGATTGAAGCCTGTAATTAAAGTCAACAGGTTGTTGATTGGATAGATAAAGAGACACAAAAAAGGCAAGCTGAAACCAAAACTATAATATACACATATAGTGTATACCCTAATACCTGAGTGACTTTGTGTTAATGTTTATATTCTTATGTTTCATGGGCTAGTACATTTATCACAGCTTTGATACGTTATACATTCATACAAGAAAAGAGCACAAGAATAAATCATCAGTAATGAGGATTTACACTGTTTCACACAAGCAGACTGGTTGTTATATCTGGCTGTGTTTGAAGCTGGATCTGAGTTGGGTTTCCCAACACTCTTCCTTTACAGTGAAATGGCATTACACCGTTTGTGGCAATAAAGGCTAATGGTGGTCTGACAGGTAAGAAAGAACAATTTTCACTGACTACACAACAATATTGCTCATTCCAATAAGGCAGAGCCTCGATATATACAACATCAGTTTTTTGACTCCAAAAAACGCTCCGAGGATAAGCTTAAATTGAGGAGTTTTGCCAAATGTTTGAGCTTCATTATGAAACCCTATGTCCTGACCCCCCAAAGTATCAATGGAAGCAGCAACCCGACATTGGAAGGTGAGGCAAACAATGGCTGGAGTAGCAGATCCACGACCAGGTTTAGCACAATTTGATGCAACTCAAGACAAGTGGCACTCCAAATAAAAATTTGTTAAGTTCCTTGGGACATTCTTGTCCAACCAAATGTTTACAGCCAGGATAAATTGCCGAACCTGATCAGAACATCCATAGAGAAGCTGGTTAGAATACTTTCACGAACACAAAAAGAAACTACTATGAACTGATGGAGAACCCAACGCTGAGGAACTTTCATTTTATAGCACCAACTCAAAAAGATAATGAGACATTTCCTTCCTTTTGCAATAGAGTTGCAAAGCACTCCCATTCTAAGTGCCATAGCAGAGACTGTTTTTCAGAAGAAAATTCCAATAAGCTTCCGATTAGTGGTTGGTTTTAGAGATAATGCCATTCGTGAGGATGCTCTTAAGAAATCCTGGGTCCTTCCCACACCACAAAAGGAAGGCATGCAGATGGAGTCAGCAACAAGGAGTGGAGCAGAGATAAGCATGGAGAGCAAGCAATCAACAAATTGGGGAAATACTCCTTCAAAGCCTTGAAGAAAGGCAAGGAGGCTCAACAAGCAGATGAAAAGAAGACCATCAACTTTTATAATCGCAGAAGCCAAATTATTAAATCAATTGCAAAACACAAATGCCAATGTCCAGAAAAGAATGCAAAGTCCAAAACATGAAGTCAAATTGGGCATTTTGGAAGTGTCTGAAAAAGCAAGGATGTAAGAACGGTGGAAGAGAATCGTCATATGACAAGAAATGAGGAACAAGATGGGTATGGATCTTACCAGATAATTGTTTTTTGCATCAAGGCATCTTCATATACTAAACCACAGCTGCAGCCTGGTATAGGCAACAAAAGGGATTTCAAAGTCCAGTTATTCATACACAATTCCCTGGACACTGTCAGTGCAGGTACAGGAGCACATATTAGCATCAGTGGTACAGGCCATGTCATATCATAGGGAATAATAAACAAGATTCTCCCATCTAAAAAGAAAATTATACCAGTCTATGGTGAAGCAAGATGTGCAGTGACATTTGGATCTAGCTCTGTACTTATTATATGGCACATAATTCAGGTCCCATGTGAGCCAATTCTTTATGGGCCAGCTGCAATTCAGCTGAGAATTATATCCCTTAATGCGACACGTGACACAATCCAGCCAATTCTAATGATACACACAGAATAGAGGATTTACAGAAATGTCTAACAAAATATCAACAAAACTTTAATGCCTTTGGAAGACTTCGAAACCACAAAGTCAAGTTAAGCCTGAACAACACTGCAAAACCCAAAGTCTCACCCTGATCAACACCATATTATCTTAGGGAATGCTCAGAAAAGCACATAGAAGAAATGACAGACCAAGGTATCATTGAAGAGCACCCAAGCAAATAACCTGCTCCATGGGTGGCAAACTATGTGTTAGCTCCCAAGGATGATTGGTCAATTTGCATGACTTAAGACCCACGAAATGTGAACAAGGCCATCCTCCCAACAAAATAACCTATAACAAGACATAAAGATGTCACGGCCAAGTTGGCTAGGAAGAAAATATCCTCATAGATGAATTTCCAACCAGCATTTTGGCCACTAGGGTTAGGCCCAGAGTCTTGATGCCTGGTGATGTTCAAAGTCGACGATAAGCTGCTTCGCTACAAAAGATAAAAAATGAAAATCAAGCCAACCTGAGGAAAACTAAGTACCATTTTGGGGAAAGATTTATAAATCAGAGCGGGTTAGACCAGATCTAAAGAAAGCTAAAACCCTTGAATTCATCACACCTCTAGAAAACAAGAACGAACTGGTCAGCTTCCACTGCATACTGCAAAGTAACTCAGACTTCATTTAAAACTATGCTCAGAAATCACCAGTTTTGAGGAACACAACAAAAAATAAGGCTTGATTCAGGTCAATACTGAAACACCAAGAATTTTTCTATTTATTGATTTCAGAATTCTGCAAAGACGTTCTGCTTCGATACTTCGATTTTGGGAAAAATACCTTTATATTCAGAGATGTGCAGTTCTCCGGTCATGGAGCTATGTTGACACAGTGAGACAGAATCAAAAATCCAAAACCGATTGCACTTGCTTTGAGGAAAAAACAAGGAGGTGAATCAAAATATCCATAGCTTGAGTTAGAGGCAATGGGCATAGACTTTGGCCTTTGATGTTTCAAAGGATTGATTTGGACAAAGCAAATCAAGATGTGGCATAAAGTCATTTGGTATGAGAAAGCATACCAGAAGGGCAAAATGAACCAAGCCGACTTTATCTGACAAAGGGGAAAGCCACATATTTCTGTTAGCCTTGGTTAGTGACAAAGAAATTGGCAACATTGATGCAAAAAACTTGTCCCCTGCAAATTTATTACTTCTTCCAAATGTGGTCTGCTTTCACCTTGTCTCCTATAATCTTCCCAATTTCCTGACTGACTTTGGTCAAGTTTTTGGTGTGATTTCATCTAAAATATCATGCATAATGTGCAAATTATATAACCAATTTGTGACATTAATACATAAACATAACTAAAATATTAATAAGTAATTAATACAATTACTAGTACAAGTAAATATTCATTTATATGATTACATGTCAACTTACTTGGCAGAAGCCTTAACAGTCTTGTCAAACACTTTGTTTTGTGACATATGACATTTAAGTGTTAAATCAAGACAAGTAAAGCTCAAAATATAAACTGTCTTATAAAGATTCAAGAAGGATACTCATACCTGGTTACCACATTGTCCAACTAAATGAAAAAGAAGGTAAAGTGAAAAGTATAATGCTTTGTATTGAGCTGCAAATAAAATTATATTAATATTGGTATTTCTTTTGTTACCACTGAAAGTTGTTCTGCTACAGCTACATCTCCTGCTACTTTTCTTGAGCTACTACCACTATCATTATTAGTATTACCTACAGTACTACTACCACTAACAATACTACCACTTTTACCACAAAGGATATGGGTGAAAGATTGTCATTAAGTTTTTTAAACATCTTACTTATGACACATTGTAGTAAAATTACAAACCATAAAATTTTGTTCTCAAGTTAAATTCAACAAATAAAACATAGGTTGTATCACAAATAACAGCTTGCAAAAAACAGTTGTCAGGTTGCAACTTTTGATGAAAACTATGGTCAGTGTCATAAATGTTAACCTAATTTGCAATATGGAATCTGATACCAAAAGTCACAATATAAGTACCATGATGGTAGCCTGCATATCAGTCTAGCAGATGTTATGTTGTTGTTGTCCTTCAGATAATTGACCCTAGGTGATGTCATGAACTTGCTATCTCGATTCAGCTCTGTTTTTAGTGTCTTCGTTTTGTCGGTAAATATTTCTCTTTGTCTTTTTCTTTGTCACTTTTTGACAGTGACAAAAAATTATCAAATTTAGGTCTTCAAATCACCCTGCTGCTTCTTAATTCTAAGGTGTGAAGATTAAGGTAATTATGTTAACACACAATCTAGATAGGAGAAAAGTGCACTTTATTTCATTATCTTCAAGTATCATTATTCTTTCACTTCTGGAAACAATGGATTCACATTGATTTGGATAAATATTTGCATAGGGAGAAGAGCTTTCCAATAAAAAATATTTTATCCGAAGGCAGATACATCGAATAATGTCCTGCAAGTTTAATGGAACCCAAATCAAGGCTCATTCAAAGTTAAACAACCAAACCAGTGCAATTATATAAACAACTGTCTACAACCAGGAAGGAAAATTAAGCCCATGTTGGTACTGTCTAGTTAAATTGCTCCTCTTCAGTCCGTTTGTCCAATGCATACTAATAATGAGTTTTTCAACCATACAAAGAAATACTGAATTTAATCTGCTAAAAAGTTAACTGAAGTGGAAAAATCTCATCATTTTGCGTTAGCAAGCTAGAACTCATCATCGTAAGTCGTATGAATAAAAATACGTAACTAAATAGATACGGACGATTACTTAATTACAGTAAATAATTCTCAGTATTTGAAATGTCAGTCTGAGGCTTCAAAAGAACCAACGGATCTGTCCAAAGACTTTAACCACACCACGTAGCAGGGAGTATTGGTGAAGTGTCCCTTGATAGAACCTTTGAACATACCTCGTTTTTTCTCATAAATTGTATTTTCCCCTTGGTACTCTGTTTGTGTAACCATACTTGTTTTAGTTTGACGGTTTAACTTTTTCGTTTAGTCATTTTAAGTGCTACTGGCTAAAGGAAAGAATGTGCTTATTATGTGGGCCCATTACTGCCCTAAAACCCTTAACCATTTAATGGATATTTCCTATCTGCAATTGTCTGCCTAAAGTGCAAATGTTCAGCTACTTGGTGATACCAACTGCAAGTACACATTACTAATTAGTGGGAAAATACCTTGAACAATAATTGACTGAGTCATTCTTCATAATATCATCATATTCCAGTTAATTCTGCTTTATAAAAATCGTTATATGTTTGTATTTATCTGTCTACCTATACAGATCTATGTATGTATGTACATTTGTGCAGCAGAAAACTCAGTTCTGTTCCTTGGGAAAATGTTTGCAACCAATTCTTAATGAATCTTATTTCAAATACACCGCCATCCGGTAACGAGGCATCTAGCCTCGTTCAGGTAAAGATACTGGGACCGAGCTCATATGGCAGCATTTTTGTCGAAGATCTGCCTTTCTGAATTGAATCCAGTGGCACATTTAAGGGTTAGATAAGCTTTCAATGTTTTCTTAATACTGCAAAGAGCAACATAGTGATTTAGCTCTAAATTTTTAAAGTTTATAATTAAGTAATCTCAGTTGATACTTTTGACTGTGTTTAATTTTTTGATCACTTGATCGTTTTGTTTCTAGTGGCGTACATATAACTTGAACCATCAATGAAAATGTGCGTGTTTCTTCTGCCGTGGCAGGACCTGGAACAGAAAAGTGTATGCTTTAAGATTGAAATAGAATAGCGAAGAATAATATTATTGAAATACCATCTATGATTTCTTTTAGAATGTTATTTGTAAAGACCATAATTGACAGTACCTTCCCAGATCAGAACACAAACCCGAATGCTTGGTAGACTGGTAATTCACATTTTTAGCCAAATAACATACAGGCAGTAGTTTATCCTTTATCTTTAGGACTTCCTAATAACACTGGAGTCTGGTAGACATAATTAATTAAGTTAAAACTAAATGTCAGTGTTGTAACTGGCTGGTTGTGTTGTACAGGGGAGGCGTTTTGAAATTCAAATGTTCTGTTTCTGTTTTTAAAGTAAATTGTCGAGTTGGTGTAGGTGTGAAGAAAAGATAAAACTAATAGATTGTAAATCTAGGAAAATAATGGAACCAAAATGAACCTTTCAGCACCATAAATATGTACATATGAAATGAGTAACTTGCCTGTCTGCAACATACTAAACACTTGCTGCAGCGTGTTAGCTATCACTTCTAGTAGGGCATAACTTGCTAGAGATATTTTAATACTGCTGATGTACAATGTAAGTGTTTCTGGACTAAAACTTGGAAAACATGTGTAGAATTCTAGCCACCCAATGTTTTTAATCTATATCTGAAGCTCATTTGCATTATTTACATTTCAATACATATTATTCTACATTTAAAATTTGATTGATTGTTAAGTCTCAATTTCCTATGAATAGTTTATAGATTTTTGTAATGGTGATAGGAAAGGAATTACATTAGACCCAAAATTAAGATTCGACTATGGAACTGTAGAAGAAATGTAACCAAGCTGGTAGTGCATAATAAACTACTTAAAAGTGAAAGGGAGAGGCCCGTGGAAATGCATAATTGCCTTAGCATAGTTGGCACATTATTGAATAAGAATCAGCCCATATATACTATTATATTATCCAAGGTACCATTTTACCAAATTTTTTGTTTAATCATTGATAGGATTAGTAATGCATTCACCAATTGTTACACAAAAACCTCTAGTTTGAAATGTAATATTAGAAATATAATAGGAGTGTGTTAACTATCCTGTGAACACTTAATGAACCTGCAAAGTGTAAAATTAATAATTAAATGTACCGAAATATACTCTATATATTGAAATGTACCAAAATATATTCTTTATATAAAGTAATGACTCATTTTTGGTAACCTATCTGGAATACAGTTATAAAATTAGATGTCACAGGATTTTTCAATTGCACAACTTAAAAAATCCTCAATTAAGATTTTTTAATTAATATTCAGACATTTTTGCTGTAAATTGAGCTTGCATTCATATTATTTTTCTGATATTTGACATTTTTCATCTATTTTGCATGTAGTTGTACACTTTTTAAATAGGTTGTTGCATTTCCATCTAGGCTAAGAACACCAGGTCTAATTAGCATTTTTGTAATGTAAACTTTTCAATATTTCCATTATCAAAATGGAGAATTTTTTAGTGTTAAGTGTATGATCATTACTTCTTTCCTTATTTTTGTAGTGTTAAGACTGGTTGTTTAAAAAATATTGCAAAAATGGTTGCATCAAAGAAACAAAAGAAGGCAATGGAGAGTATTAACTCTCGACTTGCACTGGTTATGAAAAGTGGAAAGTATACTTTGGGATACAGATCAACATTAAAAACTCTGAGACAGGGTAAAGCTAAACTGGTGATCATTTCTACCAACACACCCCAACTCAGGTGAGTGATAGTAAATGAAAGTATTATTATTAGTCACATTGTTAACATTAAAAATTCAATTGGATATGCAATTTAAGTACATTTACCTTTTTTTAATGTGGAAATAAGTGCCCAGGGTCACCCAAGAATGGAACTGTTTTATATTCCTTATTACACATAAAAGCAAATATATTTTGCATTGTTTCATAAAGAATAGGTTAATTTAGGAATTTTTCAACTTATTGTCTATCACTCTCTTTTAAAGTTGTTTTTTGTTAGTTTGTTTTTTTTGGGGGGGGAGCCCAAAATAAATATAAAGTACATCAAGAAAAAGCATGGCAGAAAAATAGCAGATTATTTTGAAGATACATGTGGTCCTTGGATGACTCTGTACCATTAAAGTTTGTTTGCAAATTTATAGTTTAGAAATGTTAAAACTTGAAGTCAGTAAATTTCAACTATTATGTGGATCAGGAATAATAAATTTGTACTGTTTAACTTGGCATAACTAAAGAAGGTAATTTTATGTATACAGAGAAAACACCACATGTAAAAATGTCTTATTTTTCACTTTTAAAATACTTTAATGCTTTTATTGCAAAGTAAAACACAGCATAAGCCAGAACCCTTTTTCTTAAATCTTACTGATGAGAGCTGCCTTTTAATTGTGACAGTTTGTATATCTTGTGAAGGCCAAAATTAACCTTCCATGATAGAGGCTGCTGGAATTTCCTTATACAACCCTGCTAAAAATTTATGCAGATGCAGTGTAACCCTTTGCAATAAACTGGTTTCACCATTTTATCAGTTATGCCTCCGCATCATAACAATGTCAGACATAAGGTTTAGCACAAACCTACAAATTACTGAGGAATTTGAAATTAAAAATATTTTTTTATTATCAGTTTTGCCATAGCTTATGAATTTCTCACTGATTTGTGTATCAACTGCAACAGGATTTCTTGAAAGATCAACAGCACAATTTTTGCATTGTCAACTGTGAAACCTATGTACATGAATGTTGTGTGCATTTGTTGTACATGTGCTTGAATATTTGCATGTTAGTACAAGTGGGAATGCATGTAATTCAATGTGGTAATAACCAGACTGGACTGTGGATTTAAAAAGTTCTTTGTAATGTGTTTATGCTGCAGTATGTAAAAATTGCATTGATTTGAAGTGTTTGAAACTGTCAAAATATAAATGCCAATTTATAAACTATGGTATAGCAAATTCTGAGAAGGGGGTACTGTTATGCATGAGATTTTCATTTTCAGAATTTCACAAAGCAATAACTAGATATTTAGGGAGCCATACAGGGACAGTTTAAAGGCCACTGAAAATCATAATACTTTTTGGAATGTAGTTTGAATGGTGTTGCATTGCCTTGCAGATGTGCGTAAGAAACATATAAATATTGGTTCTTTATACTTCAAATTCAGGAATTTATTTTCTCACACCACAGAGACAAAAATCTCATCACATTTTTTCTCCCATAGAAGATCACTACTCCATTATGAGACCATAATGACCTATTATTTTCACATTTTTATGTGCTTAAGATTCCATAAGTTAAGTAATAATATACGAGCTACCTATGTTAAAAAACAGAAGTAATTAACAGTTTTTTTATGTCAAAATAGTTAACAAAAAAAACTGTATAAACTGACAAGTAACCATTTCAGTTATTAATAGCTCTTTCACTTGTTGTAATATATTTTGTATTGATCACAGTAAGAGTTCTTCTTGATCGTTGTCTGTTTGACATAAGCTTGACTCATGTAGATAAGGTTAGATGCCTAACAATATTGCCATCATCTTTTGTTATAAACTTCAACCTCTTCAATTTATAACTCAATATTCTTTCCTCATTGCTTCTTAAATCTACCTCATGATTATCTTCTGTATACTTCCATTTCTCTAATTCTTTGAAACCCCTCCTGCTTTTTACATGACCAAATTGTTTTATCTCAATACCTAGATGTCATCAGTTTTTTTATTCTTCAGCTCACTTCAGCACTACTTTCTGAAATTTCCCCTTTCTGTGTGTTTTTTGTTTGCTCTGGAATGCTTTTAAGTCCTTTACTCCAGGTGAATCAAACTGGAAACTTTTTTGTTGCAGTACAGCCACACAAACTACAAGACAATAGCTGTTGTGTATTAGACCTGTTGCCCTGCAAAATCTGTTTTCAACCCCAACGTGTCAATAGCTTTTGTTGTGTTGTTTTCTTTTTAGGAAAAGTGAAATTGAATACTATGCTATGCTTGCCAAGACTGGTGTTCATCATTACACAGGAAATAACATTGAATTGGGAACAGCATGTGGAAAATATTTTCGAGTGTCAGTTTTGAGCATAACAGACCCAGGAGACTCGGACATTATAAGATCAATGCCATCAGATCAACAACAGCAACAACCAGGACAATAAAACTAATTGTTTTGAATAAAACTACTTGCCAGTTAAATATTTTTTGCTTGAATTTTTGCCTTTTGTTGCTATTTTCCTGAGTATTTTTTCCTTTATATTGGCCTTACAGTCACTTGTTGATGGCCTTTGTTTCACCAATATATAAATAGAGGTATAACTACAGGATGATTTTTACAGGAGAAATTATTTTCTTTAAACATACTTTTACATACAAGTCAGCCCTGAGTTTTTTGACATGGTTTTGGTTTTAACAGCCCATTTATTTTTTTTAGTGTAAATAAAATTTTCTGACACCAACTGTTGCAAGCCACAATATAGTTTCCTCCTGTTTGGGCCATTTGTTCCACTTGTTGGCCTTAGGGGAGGGCATGTATGGATATGACCATTGTACATTTTGTCATTACAAACGCACTTTGCAGAGTTAATGGTCTCAATTCTGTTGAGGAAGGGCCATGTGAGACCCCAGCCAGTTCCTGGTCTGTTCTGTTAAATTGAGTAAAGTAGGTACATCCATGGAGTAGAGTATGTGGTTGTGACCATCCCTATGACCATCTCTATTAACCAGGTGTTGCTGAAAGGCTGTAACTGTTGCAGTTGGTTTGCTTGTGTTTTGAAAGATTCTTAGTCAAGTATGGAACATTGTTTCAATCAAGCCTTGGAACTAGTGATGTAATGACTTTTTATGGAGTCATGGGTTTGGAACTTGCAGTGAAGCCTTTGAAGTACATTCCCAGTACTGAGAGTAAATTTTGTTGGTGTCAGTGTCGTAGCACAAAAGATAAGTTAAAGTGGCTAGTCGATGGTGGTATCTAGCTTTTAGTCTTGTTGGACTAGGTAGGTCAAACATACTCTCCTATGGAAAGTACAAGAGCTGTAGTAGTAATATGCTTGGTGATAAACTTTGCAACACAATTTTGACCAACAAGTTTCCTAAGCAAGTTTACACATTGTTGAATTAGTGTTTGCTTTGTACATATTTAGTATGTATAGCAAAGCTAACACAAGTCTGCAATCCAGTGTGATATTGAGATATGTTCATTCTGAGACTTAAAGTAAGGATCTGTTACAGAGAATTTCTAATATGTTGCTTGTTTGGATCATGGAAAAGTGGAAGAATAAACCTATTGCTGCATTGATCCTTAAATGTCAGGATTGAAGGAATTGCATGAAAGTTAAAGATCAATTTCTTCAGTAATTTGTGTTTCTTTGGCTACAAAACAATTCCTAAATCAAGCACACAGGCACTTTGTCAACAGTGTCAGTGGAAGATAAGGTTTATGTTTTGACAAGCGTTGGGTGGGAAATGATCGTTGCATTAGGCTGTTTGATAACCTGTGGACTGTACTGCATTGATCGTCGATGTGACCACAAAGAAAAAGGAATTTGGAATAAACTAGACGTTTTAGGTTTTGACCCATTTATGACAGGCTTCAGTTAAGTCTTTCATTAGAAGTACACACACACTTCTCCTTTCGTTTGGAAGACTGCTTTATTTTTGTTTAGGTAAGAAGCGTGAGAAACTTTATAAAGAATGAAAACTCCTGTCATGTTTAGATCTGAAGTTACGCGAGGATACAGAAATAAAGATGTTACTCACTGCTAACTGTAGGTTAGTACAATACAAAGACGACACTATTTTTCTTCAAGGGAGCCACACAACTCGCAACAAATTTGACCTCGTCCGATTGATCAACATCCTGTCATATGTGCTGTTTGCAACAAGAAGATCAACAGGGGAATCAAACAAGACGTCGCCCCTACTTGTGTTGAAGCGGATTGTAATTCGCAATGCCACCAACGATGTAACGAACTAACAACAACTCAAACTCGTCGCGCTAAAAGCACCAACAAGATCATACGCTGGAGATGTCCCTTGCACAGTAACGGACCTACCGAGATCCTTTCCACCGAACCAGCTCCAACGAGATTTCCGGTAGTAGCTACAGCCGCTGATCCTGCGAACAACAATACTCGACCATCCGCTGCTGGTATGTCATGCTCCGTGTGCCACAGGACCATCCAATCCAGGTTTGCAGCTTCCGCCTGCCACTGTTCTCATCCATCATGTTCAAGTGTGTGTCACCTTACAAGAACCTGCAGTGGCTTTATTGAACTAAGACCAGAAATGAGAGAGCGAGTCCTAGCTACAAGGGAATGGAAATGTCAACAACACGGTGGTACGCGGACGCAAGAGGACCGACCAACCACACAAGATTAGCTACGTTGAAACTCACCAAGTATCAACGATCTTTGAGCTCAGGGTATGACTCGCTGAAGCTAAAGAGTCACGAGAACGTTGTGGTAAATGTTCAGCTGTTTTAGGTCAAATGCTGTTCCGGTACGTTGTAAATCATGCGAAAAAGGTTTTCATCAAAATTGCAGCACTGGCCCACACAGCAGCGGCCGCGATGCGGACTGGCAGTGTCATACATGTACAGCAAAGTAACGCAACAATACAAGAGCCGTTTCTTCTCAAGATCCGAACCGCCTGATTTCCCAACCATCACCAGGTACTTCTCGTCAGCAACTATCAATTCTGCAGTGGAACGCCGACGGCATCAAATCAAAACTTTACGAGCTTCGTGACCATCTACTTCATTTGCCCATTGACATTTGCGCTGTACAAGAATCAAAGTTACGCCAAGCAGACAAGACGCCAATCATTGAAGGGTATGCTACACTTCGCAAGGATAGAAAAGTTCTGAACGGGGGTGGCCTACTATTATTCATAAAAAATGACCTTGTCTTCGAGAAGTTACAGTCTACTGAGCGAATGGGACTCGAAATACANCAGCGACCGCGATGAGGACTGGCAGTGTCATACGTGTACAGCAAAGAAACGCAACAATACAAGAGCCGTTCCTTCTCAAGATCCGAACCGCCTGATTTCCCAACCATCACCAGGTACTTCTCGTCAGCAACTATCAATTCTGCAGTGGAATGCCGACGGCATCAAATCAAAACTCTACGAGCTTCGTCACCATCTACTTCATTCACCTGTGGACATCTGCGCAGTGCAAGAATCAAAGTTACGCCAAGCAGACAAGACGCCGATCATTGAAGGGTATGCTACACTTCGCAAGGATAGAAAAGTTCTGAACGGGGGTGGCCTACTATTATTCATAAAAAATGACCTTGTCTTCGAGAAGTTACAGTCTACTGAGCGAATGGGACTCGAAATACAGACCATCCGTATACGCACAGCTTGAAACAAATGGCTCCACCTCCATAATGTATACCTACCGAACACTGACACCCAAGATACGCAATTCGATCCATCAATGAATACCGTTAACACTGATTCCATAGTCGTCGGGGACTTAAATGGTCATTCAACGCTATGGGATCCCGTCCAACCACCAGACGCTCGAGGTGATGAGATTGAAGAGTGGGTATACGACCAAGACCTTCACATCCTCAATGACGGGTCACCTTCTAGAACAAGCAGAATCACTGGCAATGTCAGCTCTCCCGATCTTTCTATCAGTGGTGCTACATGGTCGACCAAAACATCATGGAAGACTACAGAACCAATCGGCGAATCTGACCATCTACCAATCTGTCTCGAAATTTGCCACTCTGTCCGGTAACAACCAGTTCTGCCGAAACAGACTAAATGGAAACGTCAGGGAGTTGACTGGGAGAACTTTGGGAAGATTGTTGACGAGAGACCAATCAATTCCCGTAAAGATGAAGTTTTATTGCCTAGATTACGAGCAGGTCACCATCCGGCCTTACGCGCATATCTCCACCGTCTGGATCCTGACACCGATCCGACTTGTCCAAAGTGTGAACAACATCCACACACACTTCAACACTGGTTAACTTCATGTCCAGCATTGGACTGTATCCGACAACAGATGTTTGGTCACCATCAAGGATGACTTGAGTGGCTTGCCACTCAACCTAAAGCAGTATTGGCGTACGCTAAGAAGACACTAGTCGACTAAGACGTCTAGCAATTTCAAATGGCTAGCCTGTACACACACACACACACACACACACACACACAGAGAGAGAGAGAGAGAGAGAGAGAGAGAGAGAGAGAGAGAGAGAGTGAGAGAGAGAGCGAGAGAGAGAGAGCGAGAGAGGGGGAGGGTGTGAGAGTGAGAGAGAGCGAG
>RDPX01000085.1:2151086-2207546 GCA_003991215.1 Morbakka virulenta
AAACAAAGCCATAGAAGAAGTGCTTCAGAAATTTAGATAAGAGACAGACATAAGATAGACCATGTTGGTAACAGAGGTCCCGGGCTTGTGACCGGCAGTGGCTGCTTTCCACATGTGATACGGGTACCCCACACTCAGCATTCCCTCTGTTACAAAGATCTAATAAACATGAAGAAAGAGAGAGAGAGAGAGAGAGAGAGAGAGAGAGAGAGAGAGACAATGCCATTGTCCCGGCTGTTGGTTGTAACCAGAAAATAGACATCCACACTAATGCGAGGAAGGTGTTCGAGTGAGCCTTCATGTAAAATAAGCTTTAATAAATTGGGCGCTGATCTTAAATGAATTTGATTTTTTTGTTGGCTCCTATTTTTTCAGAATTCTTAATTATTTAGTTCTTTTTGAAATAAATGCATTTTCAAGTAAAAAATAGTAAAGAAAGTATTACTTCAAAGTAGTTGTCAGAAAACAAAGAAACGTTAACAGAGATCTGTTTGTTTGCTCAGCTTGACAAAAGATGCGATTTTGGACTCATTTTCGGCTTTTGTTGCGATATTAACTCCATGTAACAAACTAAATTAACAATTCTTCATGCTTAAAGCCGCTCTTAAACAGAAAGAAGTCAGTTCTGTAATTATATGAAGGCGCTATCATGCCGTGGGAATGTCTAAACAAGCCAGACAACTTCTGCTACATCTGTGGTCAGCTACCATTTTCAGCTCAAAGATGCTCGCTAACACCATTTATTTGTAGAGCCTATTACTTATACTTTGGATGTAAAGTTGGTGATAAAGGAAGGATATGGGCACCACAAATTTGTTGCAAGACATGTGCTACAAAACTACGTTTGTTGGTCAACAGAAAGAGACAATATATGGATTTTGCAGTGCCTATGATTTGGAGAGAAACGAAAAATCATGTTGATGACTGCTACTTCTGTATGTTTCCGAATGTCACAAAAGGTATTACGTAAAAGAAAGAAAGCCCTACTAGAATATCCATCTCTACCATCAGCTATTCGACTAGTACCTCACAGTGATGAGCTTCCTGTTCTTAGATGTCCAAAACACTTTGGTGAGTATTCTTTTAATACAAACCCATTTTTCTAATTTTAATTTGACATGCAACAACTTAAATTTAGCAACTGAAAAACACACTCCTTATTTGAGTTTGTCGTTAAAAGTGAAGTTCCTTGCCTAGCAACTACATGACTCAGCTCCAATTCAAGGTGATAACTTAAGTTTTTCTTTGTTAAGGGTTTCCATTATGTTAGTCGTAATACTCAAATGCCAATTGAAATGCGAGGAAGTGGACAACTGAAATCTGCTGCCCAGTAGCAAGGCGTTTTCTTATCAGAGATCATGTGTAGGTGACTGTTGCTTGACAAAGCAAGGGGTCACTTAATAGCAAACAAATGTAGTTGCCCTCCAGCTTATGCAGCAGTATATAGATTAAGCAGTTTCAAGATAGTTAATCTTCTGACTTAATCATAATTTCCTTTTCAGATGGGTGCTCGGATCTTACCGAGGATGAACTTGTCAGCAGCCAATCTTCTAACTCTAGTGAAATATCGGTCCCCTCGAGTGCTACATACTCCTCAAAGTCGCATGTTATAAATCAAGCAGAGCTAAATGATCTTGTACGTGATTTGGACCTACCTAAGCCAAAGGGACTTCTCAGACCCGATGTTAAAACAACCAACTTTCGTAGCAGACACCAGGCATTCCAAGAGTACTTTAAAGAGAGTGGGTCTTTTTCAGTTTGTTCAAATGTGCCTGGTCTGATGACATCCCTTCAAATCGATTATTACGTCAGCAGTGGAGATTATTCATCGTTTCATCAAAGAGCAGTCTAAAAGCTGGTCTTTTGCATATTGGAAATTTGTTACCTTTTATTGTCCTCTAGGACATTCAGCTGAAACAAAGGAAATATACTCCAGCTTCAAGAACTTCTTAAGGTTTGTAAGGTATTATGAAAACCAGTGGATGGTTTGTGGAGACTTTAAGGTTATCGCTTTAATGATAGGAATGCAACTTGGCTTTACTTTCTCTGTGAGTGGGAAATATAGATGTCGTTCATTGCATTACAGAAAGGCAGACTGGCCACTGAGAAAACTAACACCTGGTGAGAAAATTGTTATCAATGAGCAACTAGTTGATCCACACAAAGTGTTAACAACACCTCTTCATGTCAAGATTGGCTCAGTGAAAAACTTTGTGAAGGCTATGGATAAAGTTGAACCTGGATTTCAGTACATCAAAAACAAATTTTCGAACATCTATGATGCTAAGTTTCGAGAAGGCATATTTGTTGGTCCTCAAATAACACAACTTCTGCGAGCTGATGCTTTGCTACAGCTACTCTGAGCGAAAGAAAGAGCTGCGTGGTGTTCTTTCAAGGATATGGTGAACAACTTTCTAGGAAACCAGCGGTCGGCAAACTATAAGGAACTGGTAAGTGATATGCTGAGGGCTTGCCAGGAGCTTGGATTCAACATGTCACTAAAGTTTCATTTTATGCATTCACATCTAGAGCGGTTTCCTGATAACTGAGGTGCCTACAGCGATGAGCACGGCGATTGGTTTCACCAGGATATTGCATCCATCTGACTTATGCTGGACGCTGATAAGGAATGATCCTGAGACCATGCACAGTAGAAAGAAGAAAAAACTCTGAAATATTATAAAATTAGCTTTTAACTTCCGTTTTCATGTTGGCATCACGGTAAATCTAAGTATTTTTGTCATCGAATGACATCACAAAATAAAAGAAAGCCCAGAAAACAATTAGTTTTTTCGTGTTTTTGAGATTTAGGGGGCACCAGTTCTGGAAAATTGGGAGCCATCTCAATGTTTTGATAGCGATACTCGTATTTAGCGCCCCGAATTTAGTAGAAAACTGTTCATCTCGTTCAAGATACAGAGAAAAAGTTAAAATTTGCTGACCTGTGTGATTGGAATACCATCCATACCAGCATCCCCACTTTATATTTACCTCGATATCGTTAAACTCGATTTGAGTCCGAGATCGGACATATCTTTCGTTCAAAACAGAGCACAAGACTCATAAATACATTTAAACAACTCTTTGTTACATGTCGTAAATATGGTTGAGAAGGATGCATTAGTTCAAGATGGTGGGGAAAATATTGACAATACTGGTAGCTCACCAAGTCTTCAAAATAGAAGCCATGCAACATCCTCTTCAACCCATTCCCTAACAGTTAGCATTGCAGATTTAAAACCTTCAGTCCGGCATTCTTCACACAGTGATTCTCATATCAAAGTGAAGAGAAAGCGGTAGGTACTGCCTGAAACTGTCAACTTATGCAGGGACTAGTACGGAAAAGTTGATATAGCAACACTTCAAAATAATAATGTAACCAAGGAATATACGACTAGTATATGAATATGTGAGCAAAGAATATACCAGGAGAGTAAAGTTGTTGAAGCAAACATTTCAAAATAGTAATGTGGCGAAGTAATATATGATTATTTAAAACAAGAAGTTGTATATTATTATTTATTTATAACCACAATACTACTACACAGAATATTACTTTATTGTTTGTTGTAACTAAAAAGTTTAAAAGGTATTCTGGAAGGTTATGTCAACTTTGTTTTTTGAAAGAAATGCATAAAAACTCGGTGACGTTGATTTAAGGCATAAAAGGGAAATATTAATTCTTTAGTTGAGGCACTTGAAAGGAAGAAACCAATAAAAGAGATCGAGAATTTTATGAAAATGGAAAGAAACTTCAAATTCACTTTTAAAAAAAGACTGAAATAGCGACTTTACAAATATATGCAAAGTATGTGTCATCTTGCAGATGGACTGGGGCTTAGTTGAACTTTCATGGCAATAAAGGGAGCTTTTTGAAACATGGGAAACAAGTAATAACATAGTGTTTGTTACGAATTCGATACACAGTGCTGTACTTTTCCTCAGAAATTACATGGCTTGCAAGGAAAACAAGCAGGCTGGTAGTTTAGTATATCAGGCAATTGTAACAGAAATATGAAGCATACTTTTAATAAAGGCTCTGGGTTTTGTGTCTGATTATAAAAATGTGTATCACATTTGACTATTGCAAAAATCAAATGATTGAAAAACAAAAGCAACTTAATGGTATATTATGTTATGCTTTTATATGGGAACATGTATTGGTATTATGGAATTTTCTTATAGTTTTTTATGCATATTCTTATTATAAATAGGACAGGAAATCCATCTTCCAGATCACACCCTGCCAATTTTGATTTTGGTGGTTTGTAAATTACTACCTTGAATGAAACTGAATCAATGAGCACTTAAAACAAGCATGAAAATTAAACTACATTTGACAATGTAGACAGTTCAGAATGTTATTACTTAGTATATCATACAGAAACACAAGGTATTGTCAATAGTACCAGTGAAGATCATAGAAACTTGTAATGGCACCACTCTTTTACAATACAACAGATGTTAATTGCAAAAAATGTAAGTTCAGAATTATCTCACAGCAAGCTTTCCTTCCCTTGTAGAAGAAGTAATGGACCAATGTGGTCTTTTAAAAGTAAATATTGAATATTGGAGAGATCATATTTAGAGATAAAGGGGTAGCTTATTTATTGTAGTCCTCCAGCAATACAGTAAGAAAAATTACGAGTAAAAGGGTGATTATTATTGACATGTATTTTAGATTTGTGTAAGTTATATTGACCACAGAAACAATAATTTCGGTTGAGAGTTGAAAGTGAGGGTAGTGGCATAAGAAAAAAGAAGAGAGAAGGCTTTAGAAGTAACCAGCTCAGAAGAGCATTGTCAATACAGATACATGTAAAACAAGCATGATGGTTTGTCGTTGTCAATATAACTGGGGGGGGGGGGGATTACTGTATAATTTGATACTATATCTCAAGTAGTTGCTTAAAACAAATAGTACTTATGGAATAAGGGTCTTGAGCTACATTTTTATTGTTAAACACATTATTAGACTTGCCTTCTGGTGTATTCAAGTTCACTGACTGGGAGTCTATTTACATTAAATCTCCCAATAGTCTTTGTTTGGGCTTGTGGCATTAAGTGATTTTTATATGCATTTTCCTGTCTCTTTGAACATGAAAAGTACTGTCTGTGTTTGTAAATCATCTTACAATTGCAAAACAACATTTTACATTGGAAAAGGACATAACCATTAATTTCGTAGAGAGATTTGCTACAATGAGAAGCAACAACTTTATAAGCATAAAGACATTAAGAGAAATCTGTTACACAAGACATTGCAACAAATTGAGCTGGTAACAGTAAGGAAAAGTCATCGGAACACTTACCATGATGATACCTGTACAAAAGACTAAGATAAGGCACATCTTGTCAATGAGACAAGATTTGAAGAGTGATAACAAGATTTGGATTCAAACTTGATCAAAAGTATTAAGATGAGATAAGGTAACACCTGTCCACATATAGTAACAGTATTCCATGCACAGATGGATGTCAGATTTATAGAGATAAAAATGAACTTGGGAATTAAGTACTCTGTAGTACAATAAAAAAATAAATTTTCTACAGAGAAGCCACCAAACTCAAGGAAATGTCTGGAAAAAAATGGCAAACCAAGTATCCTTTGTGAAGGACACTCCTCAAGACAAAATTCCACCAGGGCTAATATCAGAATGATTGTTGGACCAAGAATAGAACCTTAAGCAATGCCAGAATTATTTGGATACTCATAAGATATTTCATTCACTGTGAGACACCATTTTGATATTTTAGAGTATTTTTGCATTGTGTTTTGCTGTGGAACCCAGTGGATGGTTTTTATTAGCATTTTTAAATGTTTTTCATTTGCTTGGTCAGGCCTCAAGTTTGTTACGGTTGTAACTACCAAGTGCATTTACTGATTTTGTTGTTTTTTGAAGTTATTTGAAGTTTTTTATGTGTTACCATTTTTTAATTTTTTTAAACTGATTAAAATTTGTAGAGAATCAACTTCTGATGGAAGGCATGAGCCAATAAAGCTGGTAAGCAAAATGTTGTAGGTACAGGATGTTATGAAAAAAACTTTATACCTTTGCTGACCTTCAGGGACTGGGTTTTCATTTTTGATGCCGATTATTAATGGATAAAGTAGGGATTATAGGTTCATTGTTTAGCGATATCTAGAAGAATAATCTGTCTGTCAAAAAGTAATGGGCTCCCAAAAGAGTGACAAATAAACCAATAGAGCTTCCAGTGTAAATATATAGGCTATATATTTACAGCTAACAGTTCATTTGTATCACATTATCAAAACTATCATTGTCATAATCAACCATTAAGGTGTCCATGAAATCATTTGGAACACTAAAGGAAGTTGGACATAGTTTCACTCAAAGCACAATGGGGACATATAAAGACTAACAAATAGTAAACAAAGATGGGCATAACAGGCTTCATGAAGAGCATTTTGTACTCAGTAACTACTTTATTAGAAGTTTTGTAACATATGTCATGTCATTTATTGACTGCATTTTTTCATAATCATATCATCTATTCCTTGTAATTTCTAGCAGGGGTTTAATCTAAAATTAAATTAAAAATAAATATTTTTTTTCTGATGTCTGTAATTTTTACTCATTTCAGTACTCATTCTTTAGCATAGCTGCATATATCAATTTTTTTTTCTTAATTTTTAGATTACATTTAAACTTGGTTAAAACGTTTAGATAAAATTTAATTTAGCTAAATTTTTAGAATGTATTTTAACTTTGCAAAAATGTTTAGGTTATATTTTAACTTAGCTAGAATTTTTACTAACACTTTACCCTGGCTGGTGAAGATTGAGTTAGCTTAAAATGTTGTCGTATACTTGTACTTTAAGAGTTGTTTTATTCTTTTAGGCACCAAACCCATTCAATATGACTGCAAGAAACTTTCCAAAAAGAAGGTATAATACGTTTTTGATATTATGACCTGCTAAGTAGACATCTCATTTGTAATGTGTTAAATCTGAAAGAATGTAATGTGCTGAAACCATGTTATACTTACGATTTGTGGAAATAGGGAATTATTAACTGGTGTAGGGTGTATAGTTTGGTATAATTTCACAATAACAACTTTTTTCAGAAGTAGTGTACTTAGGTGGCACATGGCAATTGGGTATGGGCCAGTCATGTACATATTAAACCAAATTTTAAACATAGCTTTTTAATATTTCACTAGGTTAAATTGAATCGTAGAAGATGTTCAGTGCACCTGTATATTTGTGAGAATAAACCCAAAAAGACATTGGCTTAGACAAATAAAATATTGCATCCTATAATTTTTGTTTTAATGTTTTTAATGTAAAATTGGGTTTTTGAAGTGGCAGTACTCCTTTTTAATATTATATTGTTTTCACTCTTGGCTATAAAAATGCTTTCCAACAACTACCCTGCTGTGACCACCAACAACATCACTGCAAAAGAGAAGGACTGGCTCAAGAGCTACAGCAGTATTTTAGCCCTTACACATTTTACCGAAGTTTCCATTGTTTTGTGACTGCCATAATAGATACCTTGGTGCTAGCTGGATTTCTAAAATTTGTAATATTTACTTTATGATAGTCATAATGTAATAAAATACTCCAAACATTCACTATTGCAGTGTTCAAAACTGAAATGAAGCTACAGAACTTTAATTGAACTTTTTGGCTAGAGAGGACCCCATTACTGCAGAATAAAATAATTGAAATTTTAAATTCATTTTACTTGTTACATCATCATATTTAACATCCATTTTACATGCTAGCATGTGTTGGATGCTTTCTTAAAATTGACTTCCAAGTTATCCTATACTTCACCAGGTCTCTGCTGACAACTTTTTGTTTAAGATCCATCCTTATCACTTTCTGCCATGTTTTCTTTGGTATTCCTCTGTCAGTGGTTCCTGTCACCTTGATTGTTCTACATCTACTTGCCAGAGCATTCTTGTCCATTCTCTCCACATGGCCAAACCAACAAAGCCTCCTATTCTGCATACAGCTGTCAATACTGTCCAGATTCAATCTCCTTCTGAGTTCATTAGAACTGAGCCTGTCCTTTAGACTTGTGTTGCACATCCATCTTATCATTCTCATGTCATTCCGGTCCATGCAGCTGACATCTTCAGCTTTAACTGGGCAAGTTTCACTGCCATACATCATTGTGCTATGTACACATGCCTGGTTGACTCTACCTTTGGTAGGTAATATCTGCTGGTTAACAATGGCATCAGCTCCCTAAACTTACTCAATCCACTATTAACCCTTGCTGTTACACTTGCACCAGCTCCTCCCTCAACTCCAAGGGTTTCAACAAGGTAGCAAAACTTCTGTACAACTTTAATTTCCTCACCCTCCAAATGCACTTTCCATGGCTCTGAGTCACAGGTTGCCTCTCCTTCTATGCACCTCTTGCAGCTAAAATGGCTACTTTCTGTCAGTTTGCCCTTTATTCCACTGCACCGTTTATGTACCCAGTGCTTGCAAGTACCACAATAGATTGAGTTGCTCCCAACTCCCTTCCCACAGACTGAACAGTGAAGCTTTCCTTTCTTCAATGGCTTTTCTAAATTGCGACCACTGACCATCACTTTTGTTTTTCCCATATTTACTGTCAAACCATTACCTTCGAAACCCTTCTTCCAAGTCTCTAACTTAGCAAGTAGACCATCCAATGTCTCACTGGAGAGAACCAGGTCATCTGCATATAGCAATTCCTCTGGGCAACCCTTTCAAAACCCTCTTGAAAGTGCTTCCAAAACACAAATAGAAAGTAGTGGACTTAGTACAGATCCCTGATGAACTCCAACTCCCACACCAAAACCCTTAGTATAGGAACTGTTGACCTTTACCTGACTTTTAACATTTCTCTACATTGCCTGAACAACCTTAATCAGCCATTCATTTACTCCTAGTTTTCGTAAAGCCCACCAAACAACTTCTCTTGGCACTTTGTCAAAGGCTTTTTCCAAATCCACTAAGGCAAAGTATAGCTTCTTGTTCTTCCCAAGGTACTTCTCTTACCACCTGTTTAAGTAGCCTTTTACCCATTTTGGGGGAGTTTTTTTATATTCTAGATAGTCTTTAAATTTATGGTATTGTAGAGTTTGGGTTTTGTTTAATAATTATTGTTACTTTTTGTTCTTTGTTTGCTAAGAAATGCACTTCATGGTGTATGTATGGATGGATACTCAAGAAGAGCATTTGGATTTTCACAATTTCTTGTTATTGTGTTTTTCCATACATGAACCAAAGAAGTAAACATTTTAAGAAGCATATTTAATGCCTAAACTTATACAATATACATGATCTGATTCTAAAGTGGCAAGATTGTGGTGTCTGAACCAAGAGATGCAGAGACCATTGTACTTAGTTGAGGGGAAATTATTTTGCAAAATTGCTTCAGAATGCCAAGGTTATTGAAAATATGTATTTCTCTTTAACAGTATTGTAAATGTTGCCTTAGTTGAACAACTCCTTGCAAAAAGCATGTTTTCAATCTTGTTTTAACAAAAAGGGGTTTTACAGTGTGTTGAATGTATCATGAAAAGCACCATTTCATTACAGATAAAAAAGCATTTGCTTTAAAGCCTCAATTGTGCATAATCTATGCTGAACACTTTACTGTACTATGGAAGTATAATACAGTATTCCTTTTTATTTTCAGAACATAGGTGTGGGGCAAAGATGAGAAAATGGAAAAGAATCAATTTTATATTGCTATTTTTGTCTATTTGTAGGATATTTGTATCAGTATGTTTAGTATTTCAAGTTTTTTGTTTCTACTAGACATATGAAAAATACTATGGTAGTACTAAATAGAACAAGGTATGTTGGACTAAGGGATTTATTCATTACTTTTAGAATAATAAATTTATCGTTTGTTATGTTACAGTAATCTTTATCATTCTTTTGATCCATCTATCTATGTATCTATCTATCTATCTATCTATCTATCTATCTATCTATCTATAGATGGACAGATAGATATAGATATATAGAGTGTTCCATACACAAACAAGTCAAGTATTATAACATCATACAAAGATAGTTGATGAAAAAAGGCATAACTTTTTAATATGCAAGAGTTTCATGCTTGCTAAAGCAATTTTCAGCTGAAGAGCTGAAGAGGTTCTTAAAAGATAATCAATAGAATGTCATATACAACATTTATGTGTCTACCCTTTGAAATAAATTCTGTTCTTTTGTTTAAAATGTTACACTCACCGTAAATGACAATTTCAAGTTTTCTGCCTAAACACAAATGACATTTTTTGTGTAATTGTTGAAAGGTGGGCACTGCTTCCATATTTTCCATTTAATTTTTGGTACTTGATTAAGATCCTTTATTTTCCGTACTTCTTTTGAAAGTTCATTTTTGTTTTTTTATTTATAGTTGTTAGAAGATGTCTTCTAGTTTGTGAATCATTTTTAAGAGCATCTTCTGTAAGACCAATATACAGGGTTTGTTGTATGTAAGGTTATTTGATGTCAGCAATGCTTCATAAATAATATGCTCACCCAAGCAGTTCCTATTAAGTGAGCAATGATCTTTGATACAGTTACAGATTTTTTCACTTAGAGATGTTTCCTTTCTTTAAAATATTTTCGTTAAGGCTGTTGATGTAAGATTTTATGGGATTTTTGTGCAACTATAGCTTACTTAAATTGTTTGTCAATAAGTTGGAGGAGTTGTTTTTCTATTTTAGTTTTTACATTTTTGTTGTATAGGAGATTGAAGATCAATTTCAAATGACATTAAAAGCAATTTTGAAAAACCACAATAGCAAGGATTTATTGCTATAGATGGACCAGATATTTGAAATTGATTGCCAGCAGTTTCCAAAGATAAAAGAGAATAAACATGAAAAAGAAGAATCAGTTGTTCAGTAGCATGTTCTTGAAAATTATTTTTTGAGGAATAAATTTATTAGATCGTTTTGGTTTGTTTGACTGATACTATTTTTCACTGTTCTTCACTATTAAAGGCTTTTTTTATTGCTTACATTGAAAATTAAAATATAAAACATACTTAAATGAAAAAACTATTAAAGGCCATTGAAATTTTTAATTTTAGAATTAACAGTAATAGCCCTGCTAAGGCACTTGAGCTAGTGCGTGCAGCTCTTCAGCCAACATTGAATGCAGAGATTGAAAAAGTTCTACAGAGTTATCAGGAGGTACTTTTTTAAAGAAGTTTTTAGTTAAATATTGTTAAGCAAGTTTACCACAGACAGTACCAGGACTAAGACTTCTGTTACACTGTTTATTTGCCCTTGTATCATGTATTTGACAGTTCTTGTTTCTTGTAAAATATGTTAAGGCACCTACCAATGGGACTTATCTTTTGCTTTTTGTTTCTACCTTTCTCACTAGTACACCATCACAATTTGTCTGCTTGGTGTAATGCATGAGGTTTTTTAATGAATTGTATGATTATCNTCTTTGATACAGTTACAGATTTTTTCACTTAGAGATGTTTCCTTTCTTTAAAATATTTTCGTTAAGGCTGTTGATGTAAGATTTTATGGGATTTTTGTGCAACTATAGCTTACTTAAATTGTTTGTCAATAAGTTGGAGGAGTTGTTTTTCTATTTTAGTTTTTACATTTTTGTTGTATAGGAGATTGAAGATCAATTTCAAATGACATTAAAAGCAATTTTGAAAAACCACAATAGCAAGGATTTATTGCTATAGATGGACCAGATATTTGAAATTGATTGCCAGCAGTTTCCAAAGATAAAAGAGAATAAACATGAAAAAGAAGAATCAGTTGTTCAGTAGCATGTTCTTGAAAATTATTTTTTGAGGAATAAATTTATTAGATCGTTTTGGTTTGTTTGACTGATACTATTTTTCACTGTTCTTCACTATTAAAGGCTTTTTTTATTGCTTACATTGAAAATTAAAATATAAAACATACTTAAATGAAAAAACTATTAAAGGCCATTGAAATTTTTAATTTTAGAATTAACAGTAATAGCCCTGCTAAGGCACTTGAGCTAGTGCGTGCAGCTCTTCAGCCAACATTGAATGCAGAGATTGAAAAAGTTCTACAGAGTTATCAGGAGGTACTTTTTTAAAGAAGTTTTTAGTTAAATATTGTTAAGCAAGTTTACCACAGACAGTACCAGGACTAAGACTTCTGTTACACTGTTTATTTGCCCTTGTATCATGTATTTGACAGTTCTTGTTTCTTGTAAAATATGTTAAGGCACCTACCAATGGGACTTATCTTTTGCTTTTTGTTTCTACCTTTCTCACTAGTACACCATCACAATTTGTCTGCTTGGTGTAATGCATGAGGTTTTGTAATGAATTGTATGATTATCCTATTGGTATGCATATGCACACCAAAAATACTTGGATTGCATGTTTTTTCTGTATTAATAGTACTTTTTTAACCAACAGATGTTTAGAATGGCAGCTTACAATGTTGGTGATAATACAAATGAATCTGTAACAGAGGACCATGTAAACCATGTGCTGAGAAGAAGCCTGGATGAGGTTTGTTGACATTTTTGATGATATTAATGTAGTAACATACAAAAACATGCCATACCACCCTCTCCTTGCTGGACTGTAATTTTTACAACTTTTCATTCACCAACTTGTTTCTTAATCATGAATCCTTATCCAAATGACTTTTACTGAAAACCTATTGCCCCTGTTCCCCCCAAAGTACTAATTTGTATCCTTTTTTTTCAGTGTTTACAGTAAGTTATAGGAAGTTTACTGTATATTGAGGTACAGCTGTTTTAATATATGGAGTAATTTATTAGGTATCATAATAAAGTCAGTCGAGATGCTTTGGGATAATCTTTGTTGGTAGTGAAGTTTGGTATAAAGACATGATTTTACCATCCCACTTTGTTTTTGGTCTACCGTTTATAAACTGTATTTTTTTAACACATGTGTGGTAATCTCTAAGTCATTGTGCCTTAATATTTGGAACTATTGTTAATGTAACATGTAACTTTATTAATGGTTAGGTGCAAAATCAATGTGATATACACAGGTGACATAGTTCACATTTACTGCAACATATTGCCTTTAATTAGCCCAGCAAACATTACATGATACATAATTCTTCAGAAAGACTAGCAAAATTAAGTTTTTAGAAGCACATTATTGGTAGTTGCCTATCGAATATTGCAACATGCATGTCCCAGTTGGTAAAATAGTTAGGTTTTTAGGGCAAAGTTATAGGTCTAATTATTAGCTTGACTGGAAAAAATATATTTTCTATAATTGATTCGAAATGAGAAAGATTGTGAATGCTATGGTGCTCAGTGGTTATTATATTGAGAGGGAGGCAACGAAATGGTATTAGAGCTGAAGCAGAAGTGGTTTACCAAAAATGCTAAAAGAAGAAAGACTGCACATGCATTGAGCAAAGAAAAAAAAGTGCAACCAAAATAGCTTGGAGAAACCCAATAGATGGAAGAGGTACAGTTGCAAGACAAGCAGTGAGATGCAAAATAGTTGAATAAAGAGATGTAAGACGATTTTAGCTAGAAAGGGGAGATGTTTAGGACAGCACATTTTGATACCAACTTACCTTGCCAGGAGTCAGGCATAGGATAGTAATATACAAATACTGTAGGGAAATTAGCCAATTGTTTCGTTGGGGGATTCCTGATATTTTCTTTAATTTTAGCATTTGGTTTACTTCTATTGACATATTTAGGGAATATAGCTAGATGTATTGGCGACATTTTAGATTGCACATTGTGATCCAGAAACAGATGTGCCCCTGCAGGTCATTTTCAAATAATTTTAGAGCAATAAAATTGATGTATCTTCTGTTATTAGGCAAAATCATTATTTAAAATAACGGAGGGCAAAGAAGGTGAAACCTTGCCGTCAAAGGTAACAGTATAATAAAAAATCTTAATGAAAAAAATTACTTTCTTCTTCTTCTTTTTTAAAGGATTCCACTTACGTTTTTTTTTGTTTTGTGTATTCAACTTAAAGAATTCCAAATATATTTGATTATTATTTTTGTGCACAATGATAGAATACCCTGATGCCGATGGGTTTTTTTGTTGTCGGAATTCACTCCCCGTACAAAACTTCTGTTATTTCAGTCTTCTAATTTAATCAACCAATACGAATTTGTAACGCACCCCATAATAATGCCAATATCATTTATTTTGTTCGATAAATCCTCATCCAGCCATGCATCCATCCAGCCATTCGTCCATCCAGCCATTCGTCCATCCAGCCATTCGTCCATCCAGCCATTCGTCCATCCAGCCATGCATCTTTCAAACCATGCATCCATCCATCCATCCATCCATCCATCCATCCATCCATGCATCTATGAAGCCATGCATCCATGCATCCGTCCGTCTCTTCATCCATGCATCCACCCATGTATCCATCCATGCATCCATCCCATTCATTAACTCTTCAAAGTGTTTGGGTGATAATACTTGTTTATGTGTGATAATACTTGTTTATGTGTGAGAATGTTTGTTTATTTGATAATCGTATTTCAGGTAGATATAGCTGTCAAACTTCCAAGGCCACCATTACTACTGAAGAAGGTAAGACCTCAGAATAGGACCTTAAACGAAACTGTTGCATTTTCCTTGTTAACGTTTGTTGCTTTGTTATCTAGTACCGGAATTAAGGCGTGAAACTATTTTCCTGTTATAACTACGTTGGGAAATATATGTGTATGGAAGTACGCACCTGGGCAACCCAACTGTTTTGAATTTTGTGTATCGCTATGAGAGTTCACAATTGTATACAGTTTCGGCGAAAGCTAGTATTTTGATAATGCCTAACAAATTAAGGGTAGCCAAATTATGGTAATTGTAAATGTAAACTAGGTATATGTTTTATTTACTGTCAAGGAAGGTGTTCACGAAATAAACGGTTTGTTCAAAGCCTTCGTATTGGTTCGTTTAAATTTCTGACAGAAGTACATCTAAATGTTTAACCCAGGTTACTTTTGATCAGCCCGTTTCTTTCAAGCCTTATTTCCAATATGAAATGTCCTGTTGTGGTCGATAGAAGTTGTCAAGAGAGGTTCCATTTCAAAATGGCATCCTCAAGCTCAGGAAAAAAAGTAAACTTGACCATCAAAGAAAAGTATCTTACTCTTTAAGAATTCCAAGAAAAAGGAACTACAAAATCAGCAATGGCTGAAAAGTACGGTGTCCCAACCAAACACATTGTTATACTTGATTAGGCCAACATGGAGCAAAGAGACAAAAGCTAAGCACTGGAAAATACGATAATATCGATAAAGCTGTATATAAATGGTTTATGAATGCTCGTGAACGAAATGTACCAATCAACGGTCAAATACTCCGGGAGAAAGCTTTGGACTTTGCCACGCAATTCGATTTAACAGATTTCAAAGCGTCCGATGGCTGGCTTGATCGATGGAAAAGGAGAAACAACGTCATATATCGTACCGTATGAGGAGAAGAAAAGTCTTGTACACCTGAAATGACAGCGAGTTGAGAAGAGACTCATTTACCAACAATCCTTTCAAGGTACGAATTAAAAGACATTTTTAGTGCGGACGAGTTCGGCTTTTTCTATCAGCAGCTTCCAACAAGCACCTTTCATCTTAAAGGGCAACGATGTGCAGGTGGTAAATTTAGCAAAGTTCGTCTGACCGGCCTTGCTGTAGGAAATGCAATTAGTGAAAAGCTACCCATGTTAGTGATTGGCAAGTCTAGAACACCTCGATGTTTTAAAGGTGTTCAAAGACTTCCTTGTGAATACAAAGCCCAGATAAAGTCTTGGATGAACTCTGAAATATTTACTGAATACGTTTATATTAATTTATATTAATCAAGGCCATAAAATTTTTCTTATTGTTGATAACTGCCCTGCACACTCAGAAGTCGAGAACCTCCAAGCTGTAGAGTTGGTATTTTTGCGCCAAACACCACTTCAAAGACTTATGCAATTGATCAAGGCGTTATTAGATCATTGAAAGCATTCTATCGATCTAACATTGTGAAGCGTCAAATTAAATACATCGATGCCAGCAAGGAGTTTCCTAAAATCAACATTCTTGAAGCAATGCAAATTTTGGTTTAATCATGGGATGCTGTATCTGAAAATACCGTTATTAACTGCTTTAAGAAGGCAGGCATCTCAGAGGAAACACAAAATGCAAGTGTTCGAAGATGACCCCTTTAAATCACTTGCAGAAAACATTGCACAACTTAAAACACGTGGATTGGTTTATGAAAGCTTCGATGTCGATTAATCCGTTGACATAGATTTTGAGATTTCTACATGCACAACATTTACTCTGACTAATGAAGAGATAGTCGATTCAATCCTCAATGACAGTAATGCTGGTAACGATGAAGTCGACGATGATGAAGAGATCGAAATAAACGATATTCCACCACAAAAACCTACAATGTCAGAAATGGAAGATACCCTGGAATTAATTGAATGCTGGACCTATTTTGATAAAGGCGGAGACGAAATCAGAAGAAAACTTAACTCAATTACAAAACATTGCGAAAAACACTACACGGAAACCAAACAGCAAACCCAATTAGATTCATTTTTTTAAGCCTTTATAAGCATTCGATTGACTTTAGATTGTTAACATTATTTTTTTAAAAGTATTGTAACTGTTTGTTGTATTAATACTTATTATTGTTGTGTTGAAAATAACGAATAAAAGTATTTAAAATATTAGAGCAAAGGTATAATAAAACACCTATTTTATCCAATACCTCAGAAACCCGTTTAGAAACAAATTTTGGTCAAAAAAATGGGGGGGTTTTTCACTTATTCGAATCCTCAGTTATTCGAAGTAAAATTCTATCCCCCTTGGAGCTTGGAATAACCAGGAGTCTACTGTATTATACAAGAAGCCTGAATCTGAAGTATAAACTGGTGACAACTTTGGTAATTTTATTCTGATCTGTTAAAAGCAAAATACATAGAGTCAAATTGTATAAACGACTTTATCGTTAAGAGCAACTGTGTGGGTATATGTAAAAGAGGTGTTCGCGCCCATTTTATTGTTCGAAACAGGCTGAAGTGGCTTTGAATAGTATTTCTTTGTAATCGCCTTAGGCAAAGAAGTTAGGTTGTTTTAGTGTTGAATGAAATCTGTTGTAATACATAAATGTGTAACACACATTGGCTTTTTTTTTGTCTATTCATTCCTTTTTGTAGAAAAAGTTAAGGACCAGAGATGATCACAGGTATGACATTTAAACTTTCAGCGACCTAGTTTCAACCATTTTTCTACAGGATTGAACAACAATTGTTATGTGTGGTATGAATAGTATTCTCTAAAACCGTGAGTTATGGCTCTTAAATATACAGTGAACAAGTACAGACAAGGGTCAAATGATGCCTTTGTTTGTTATCTTTTGGGAGCAACCGTTAAATAGGTCTTTGCAGTGACGAGGGTATTGTGATAAAATGTGATTGGAATATAGTAGTTTAGAATAGCTCTGAGCAGCCAGATATTTACTCCAATGGGCCACTGGAATACGAACTATGTGTAGCATTAAAGTTTTAGTATTTGGTACACTGTGTTTTATTTCCCAAATATAGAAATCATGTTAAGAAGGATATGTTGGGGTAACAAAGGATCAAACGGAATTTTAGTTATTGTAGCAATTTTTTATCAATTCCTTCGGTCACATTTTCACCATACTCATTTCACATACGGGCACGATCTTTTTTTAGTTAGAAGATTTAAGAGATACACACCTCGTCTCGTTTAGTAAAAGTCTTGACCTTAACATGGAAACCTCGAGAATACGAATGAAGTTGAAAAATTAGGAGTTTTAGCTGGTTTTGCACCAGTCATGACTACAACTACCTCGTTATAGGAGAGCATTGAAAAAAGTCTAAATTGAAACCAATATTGGAGTTCACAACTGCCCGACTAGTTCTTTCAAGGAGACAAATAGGAAATGAGGAAGTATGTAGAGATGAGAGGAAGGAAAAGGCTCCTTGACGCATACGGATTACTTTGAAAGCACTTGTCTTAAAAAGAACGCTCTCACCAATCATCGCATACTAATTTTATGTCCAAGGAAATCATTAGGGTTTTTTCACATTACTCTGATCAATTTCATATCCTTGCTTTCATTTTTTTGTTAAATTTTACTGACAACGATGCCATATTAGAGGCTATTTTCTTCAGGATCTAGTTAGCTTGCAAGTTTATAATAACGGACGACTTTTATACCAGTGAAAAATGACAATTAAACTATTTCTGTTGTCTTAAATAACGTTTTCATTAGACCGTAAATTTGCACTTGTTCACTTTTTATTCATTTGCCTTTCAGGGAGTTGAAGCCAAAGGATAATTACCCATATACTCCGGTAGATCTAATATTTTGATACTATTGTAATTAATGTTTGGCTGTAGGAATGTTTTCTTCGCTTCTTTTTAGCTAAAATAGCAAAATTGTTTGAATTTTAAACTAAGAATTTAGAGTCTTGTGCAATCAGTAGCCTATTTTTCATTCAGAGTTTCCTGCAGCATTTAGAAGAAAATCTGAATATCATTCAGTGGAAGTGTACCTTTAGCTGATATTCCAGTCTATGGTTGGATGGAATAATAAAAATTAAACAGATGGAACGACAACGATGACGATGATGATGATGGTGGTGGTGGTGGTGGTGGTGATGATGATGATGATGATGATACTGATGATGATGATGGAAAAATAAGAAATGAACAGTTACGAAGGTTTTTCTTATACTATTAATACGAGTGTTCAAACTAATTTTTTTGTACAGTTGACTTCCCGAGCAACATGAATAACGTAAAAGGTTACGTGGTAATAAGCCCTTACAGGGCCACTATTGTGACCAGTGAGCTTATCTTCGGGCGGAAGAGTTACATCCGGGCAGGCTTATAACCGGAAGATTTTTTTTGCCAGAAATAATATAACCTGCAGTTAAGCTTGTGCATGGCATTATATCAAACGGAATAGAAAATACAGATGTACTGCTTTTCAAATTTAGTTTAGTTGTTCATTCTTTTTTTTTCGAATTTTTGTATCTGAATTTTCTCCTGGCCTTTAATCCAAGTTCAATTATGTTTAACTTGCTTTCCATCAATGTCTTAGGTTAAGTTGTTCTGGCAATTTTTTTTCTTGTAGTTCACGTTCCAGCTCAAAACTTTCAATTTTAATTCACGTGAATACGATTTACTCCCCTTCATTACTTGTATCTCTCTCTATGATTATGTAAAATTGAAAGACTTCTGTCACATTCGAAAGAAAAATGTTTGCGGGTTTACGAAAAGATGTCAAATGTGTGAGAAGAAGACAATAAAAAATGTTGACACAACTATTCTTGGCGCCACACCCCAAGTTAGCCCAATATACATACTATTGCACATATTGCAACATTGCCTAAAAATGGTGATTTTATGTTTGCAAAGGACGGATTAATAACGGGGAAGAGCATAAATGGTAGTTGGCATCACAACCCACCCCCCATCCCATAGCATAAATCCAGGAGTTGTGTGAACTATGAATGGTGATGATCTTTGCACAAACGCCAACGCCAATTTTACGTCCCATAAAATTTGTTAATCGATGCAGTTTAATGTATATATATCTCCAGATAACGTCCTGTATATAAACATACATGCAACAGTGTAATTTCTGTGGGTTGTTTAGTCCTGATAAGAAGCGGTTTGGGGTGTATCCGAGGGGATATTTTTAAGAATGATGTATATATGGAGGAGTTTCATATAGTACAGCTTCGTACTTAAAAATATGATCACACTGACTTAACTTTTTGATGTAATGTAGATACAGAGATCTTAAGAGTAAACAGGTTAACAATAATGCCAGGGAACGCATTTGTAAACCAGGAGATAGCTCCCAATGCTACAGTCGGCAAAATGACAACATTATTTAAAGATTAATGTTCCTTTATTTTATTCACTTTCTCCATGTTATACGTTAATATTTCCGAAGTATCTATTTACTGGTAGTTGTTTGGTAAACATTTTGATATGTCAGACAAGGAAATGTAAATGGCTCTTTTTAATAAAATTTTACTACATTTTTGCAGTAGAATGTCATCAAAGAAATATATCTGGCGTAGGAGTTGATCAGGATAATACAACGGTGTTGTGCTTCCGTAAATGCATCATATCTCCTTACCGTTTATTGCAATAAAACTACTTTGTTTTTTTAAAATTAATTTTTCTTATGATGCTGCATTATATTAAACTGTTTATAATTGGTGCTCAAATTCTCTATTTTTCTGAATTTTGACATTTTAGTGGAGCGAATTACGAGTCGATGAATCGACTGAATTCATCATGGGTGTAAAAGCAAACAAGTAAGTTCTGTGTGCTTGGATTGTTTTTGTTCGGGGTTTTTTTGTATTTGAGTCGTTGCATCTGAGTTGCCTTTTTTCGTCATTTAAATAATTTATTTGACATAGTTAATCACTCTTCATTCAGAAAAAGAGGCATTACTGCTGGAGTTACTCCACATTTATTTTGACGCGGCATTGTCTGTAAACTTACTACTATTTTTATTTGTGTTTGTATTACTGATACGATACACTTATTTAAGTAAATAGTAAACATTTACAGTAGTTTCCCCTCTAACGGTGATGATACTTATATGCAATGCCTGTAATTCTGTTTTTTCGAAAATCATTTTCAGGCCCATGGTAGGTGTTCATTACTTCATTATTTAAGTAGTTTGCGTTGCCATTTAAAATCCTATTCCTGCTGGATTCCTTGTATAGACACTTGTGTTCTCTGTATTATTTTAGCAGGGTATTCATTACAGTAAGCAATATAACCATTTCTTTTTGTTTTGCCCATGAAAGATGGGCTCTTGTTTAAAGAAGGGATACTCGCAAAAATGCAAGCACCGGACAAAGATAGTACAAGTAAAACGGAAAGCGTGTTATTGGGGTTTTTTATTATTGGAGTTATTTATTAACTACAAGACTTACCTTATAAAACACGTATTCAGTAAGAAGTGGACGGTGTCAAGTGTCTATTTTTAAACAATAAACAAAAGGAAAACTAGAGATTGCCCTCTGCTTACGAAAAGCTAAACAGATTATCCTTTTTAACATTGTTTGGAGGGTCTTACTGTTTTTTACTGTAAATTCAATTAGAAATGGCATTTGATAACCATCTAATTACAGTAATCAACTGTTTGATAACATCCTTTGATCTATTCATCGAGCAAACATAATAGGTACAAAACACAGATGTCCAAATAACTGTCGCGCAGTAGATTTGATTTTTGATAGAGGCGATCGAGAATATAGTGAGGTATTTCATCTACTGTTTATTTTGCCGAGTGATTATCTTTTGGTATTTTGGTGATTTTATTTTTCTTTAGTTTTACACATACGAAAAGAGAGGAAAGAATATGATTTTTAGTTGCATTTCAAAATTTTCTAGATAGTGAAGACTTCATGTGGTGTTTCAGATGAGCATTTTGTTGTTGTTTTTTAAAAGAGTATTATTACTCCGCTTTTGGCGTCATCAGCTTTGAAATGGTACGCAAAGTACGTTAATACTTGAACCTAAATTTCAAGTACTCAAAAGCTAAAATTCTGAACTTTTATTCATTTTAAAGGCAACATCGCGAAAGTTATTAAGAGGACTCTATTCAATTTATTTTGTGCCACATTTTATATGTATGAAGATATCCCTATGACATTAAATATTAGAAGACGCTACAAGATTGCTGAATTGGAAAAAGAGAGGTGGTGAATTGTGTATTTCTTGCTTTGGGTCTGTTAATTCATATTATTTATATGTCAGTTAATAAATTACAAAAAAACGAGCAGAAATTGTTATTTTATCGAACGTGTAATACCTCAATTTACTACACAAAGCTATTGTACCTCGTTTCAAATACGTTATGTTAACTGGTATTTATTACAGCTTAAGTGATCCTACTCGCATTATTGCAATTTTTCTTAGAATACTTGGATATGCATCAGCACGTGGAAGAGTGTACATGCGACACCCAGAACTTTTTAAGGTATGGAAAACCTCAATACCTATTTATTTATATATATGGGCTATTAAGAAGGACTATATTAAGTGTTCAACTAAGGTCTTTTATGAGGTATTAGGAACACATCATAGTCCACATCTCCCAACAAAACATATAGATGCAAAAGTGCAATTTTTGGTAACACCAATTATTTTTATTTGGATATTAGGGCTCTAAAAACTCCTGGATAAACTCATTAGACCCCAGGGGCTTTTTTCAGTCAGCTTTTGACAGAAAGTTTGATTGTAGTTATAAAGAAAAAGACGTACCTGGTTTAATGTGTTGGATGAATTTAACATGAAATGGAAAAGTTGTAATTGTTTTGAAAAAACTTCCCTGCATTCGCTTTTCAGATCAATTTTTCTCGTCCTAATCTAAACGATTCAGAATCTTTTGAATAGAAACTATAAGATATCGTTAAATTTCCACTGTTCATTTTAGTCCACAATAATATATATATATATATATATATATATATATACATACAATATGGACGGTTGGAATTCATCGTCTCTCTCTCTGCAATCATGGAAATTTGCATTGATGTATCTCATCTTGTTCTCATGATTGTCTTTGCAGGAAAAATTGATTTGGTTGTGTGATGAATACCATGAAAAATTCAACTGTTCCTATTAATTTTTCGTTCCAAATTATGTGTCTAGAAAAATTTACTGAAATTAAATATTTGATCTCGCTAAAATTGTTAAAATCAGCGATGTTTTTGCTGCCTGGTTTGTATGATTCTGTTTTGGCGTCTTTCTCACCTCAACTGTTTTATTTTTGTGGACTTTTTCGGCATGATGTGCTGAATTAGGAGCAATCAGAACATCTTTTGTTGCAATTCGACTAGGAAAAGTTTATTTTACTGGTACTAGTGTTAATAGAAAGATACCTCATATTTATAGAAAAGCGAATCGATAAGACTTGGGAAGGCTACTTGAATTGATTGCGAAGTAAATATTGATTTCAAAACCCAAGTGAAGCGAAAGCTTTCATTTAACCCTGCATGCAAAACAAAAAATGAAACAACATTATATATAGTTACAGCAGAATTAAGTAGTGATCAGTGATTGAGGTGTGTTTACTAGTAATGCATTCGTATGGGAAAGACTGTTGCTGAATTCAGTTAGAACATCGGTATACAAGTAAAATAGTGGATTACACAGATTCAAATATGACAGGATATTTAATACTAAATCGGAGTGAATATCTCGTTTGAAGTATGTTCTTTTGAGAAGGTCATCAATAGTCAAATAACTTAACATGAATCCTGGGATTGTTGTGTTAGTGGAGAACCAAAGTAAAATAGTACTTCCAAAAAGAAAAATTGTATCTAGATTTTTTTTTATCAAAAGCACAACTGGAAACGATAAAATTGGAAGGTAATATGCTGTGTAGTTTATGAAATATTTTTGAAGACAACTTACAAATCTTTTTTTTACTTCAGTACATGGGTGACCAAGATGATAAGCAATGGCTTTATGAAAATAAACTTATGCCAATAACAGGAGGCAAGGTAAATTTTCCATTCCAGTCTAGCTTTTATAGTTCATCAATAACTTGAATAGCTTAAATAATTATTTGCAGTGTATACGTAAAAGGGAGTCTCGTTAATGTATGTGTTATTGAGTAGTTTTAATGATTATATGAGAGCTGTAGTAGATTGCCATTATTCCCAGAGAGGACATTTCTGTTAACAGAACTTTTGATTTGAAGTGATTGTGAGCAGATATCCTTACACTTACACAAATATGTTTTGTTGTAAAAAATCAAGAGTTGAATTTCTCGAAATGGCAATTAAAACGGTTCAAGGGTTTGGTAGAGGTGATCAAGAAATCCGTGGTTTTCCTGCGCCATTTCCCCGAAGCATTAAGAGCATTAAGAACAGGAATTATTTATTTGTTTATTTATTTGAAAGCTTCACTTTCCCGGTATTTTCAGACATGTTCTGTTACAATAGATTTAGCTCAGGAGTGTATGGAACTCAGAAAACACAACTTTTTTTGATGATTTGTTAATTTATTCAAGTAATTCACATTACATGCAGCACCCATATGCAATACACTTGTTTTTTGCGATGTCATTCCCCGCCAAGCATTGCTCTGAACACTATGTGTGAATTCTGAATTTTGAGACTGCCTTAGGTAGAACATAACACCTAGCCAATACAATGAAATTCGAGACAACTCCCAAATTTCAACCCACCCTGCGTGTTACCGTTTAAAACTAAGAAAAGAAGTATAGACGTCGTCGAATGACAAGCAGGAATAATTTTTAAGGGAGAGGGGTAATACTTTCGCTGATTCTTGAAATATTATGGAGTTGAGAACATTTTCTTTGTTATAGAAAAAGGCTTGAGGAAAACTTGAGCTCATAGTAAGACGTTTTTTAGCTGTTGATAATAAACGAAACCTGGTATTTTATGACATAACATGGCCTGATGGTTTTAAGTTGAAATGGATTACCGTAAAAAAGGTTACTATGGGCAGGTGTTTAAAATTTGTATGTTTACCCCAAGGGAACTTGGTCGTAATGCCTCTATAATTACAAGGGACCTAGAAGATGTAGATAGTGCAGTTGTTTATTTTTGCGGCAAATTAATAGTACTCCTGTAAAATGGTTTAAAGGAGGAATTTTGAATATTTGAAATACTAAGAACTTGGAGCTTCCAAGGCAAAATTGCGCACTGCAAATGCATGGCGGTGGTGTTATGTATCTGGAAGATTGCTGCTGTTAAGTTTTATTTAGTTACTTTAAAAACTGGATTTGATCAGATAGGTTCACCTTTTCTGCACATATCTCACGGTTTGATTGTGTAGAAAATATAGCAGAGTATTAGTACTTTGAAAAGGGTTTTGAAATAACTGATGATAAGCATCATATTGACTGTGGTTACATAAAGAAGCCGCTTCTGTTTAAATATATAACATGTTTTGAAACCCCAGCGTTACAGTGCATACCATGCGTACCAGAAAAAGTTTATTTTCCATTATTTTATATCTAATACCCGATATTGTGTGTCGCCTTTGGATGAGTGGATGCTGATAGGAGCTTTACAACATGAATTAAGCGCACTATCCGTATTATTGGTTGCCTATTCTTTGTCGTCGACTTGTTGGTATTTTATTAGATTTACCAATATTAATTTTATACATTATTCTGTAACAGATTGTTGCTTTCCGCAACCATATTTTATTTGAGTATTTCCTTCTTTTGTTACTTTATTTTTCACTTCCTTCTGTTTGTTCATTCCGTCGTCAGGTCGTTCCATACTTATTTTGACCCGCCACACCTTCCTGGCTATAGGCAGCTGAAAACAGCTCTTTAGAGTCTTCTCCCCTTGGGCATTCTTTCCAGCTGTCATCAGATACAGCCAATGTCTTTGATGTCTGTTTGTGGCTACGTGACCAAGTATTTCTTGGCTACTTTTTTAGCTCGCCCCAAGAGTTCCAGCACAAGGTTCAGATCAAGAGCTGTTGTTGAAAGTTCTTGTTAGATGCTGAAAGGAAACTGCAAGAGAAGAGGACTCTTCTGAGGCAGTTGTTGCTGGAAGTTTTCACTTTGTTGATGGAGGTATTTGTTCTCCTGCATGATCCTGCTCCATTTAACGTACTACATACTGTCTTGACTTGGAATTGAACAGCCTGATCTTTGTGCGGGTTGACACTGCTTTGTTCCTGCTTGAAAATCGGTGGTCGTTATGGCTCATCGCTTCCATTCTGTATGTTACCATTAATTTATCATGCCACTTCTCTCCTTGCCAGACCTTTGCATTGAAGCATCTCATAAGGATGCTGACATCTTTGAGACACTTGTCCGTGATACGTAACCTTGCAGCCTGTTGTTAAAACCACATTCGGGTATTCTTTGCTTTCCTGTGTTGATACCTACCATTGGATTATTTTTTTCCAGTTCTTTTTTTCTGGAAGAGCTAATGGTTACTCCTGATTGTATTTATTAATCCTATCGATTTCTTCTGCACAGTCCTTGACAACATAAGGGACATTCCTGCATTCTGTTGGGCGTTGCCTTGTGTGAAAACAACTCCTTCACAATGTGTAAGTACCCCTCTTGTTCTCTATTTTTGTTTTTGGTTGTGGTATGTGCCACTTTCGTTGTTGCCTTTCGTTTTGATGAATCGATTTTTATGCTTATCGTAGGCATTCGTCATGTTAGCGGATGATATACGGAGACTGGCGAAAAATCATGATGATTACCGGTATGTTCTGCATTTTTCGCCCACGCTTTTTTTTAAAATCTACATATGTTTTGATTATCCACCATTTTGGGGAGATACTTTGTCGTGTATAATTTTATTTAAGGTTATATGTTTGTGGCGGCGCGGAGGGAATCCTGAACATCAAATAAGTTGGAACTTTTGGCAAATATACCTATGCCAAATTTTTTGTAAATTATAATTCGGTGACATATATAGCCGCAGCATTACACTGTGAACTGTTTTTTGATTTAAAGCTGCAGAACCCATATAATGGATAAGGAAAGTTCAAACGCGCCACTGAAAGGAACTACCAAGAATGCAGACGAGTAGCCTTAAATAGATTACCGATTGTGTAACCTCGGCATGTTTTTTTGTCCGCGAACGCCGCTGCTGATGCATTGTGCTTAGTCACACATTGACATGTGTACTGAGTGTTTTTAGAGAAAAAAAATGGTCCGATTTTTTTAAATACGAATGTGGGCAAGGGTTTGCACCGTTTGCTGTGATTATGGCAGTGGACGTTCAGAGTAACTGCTCACAGGCATGGTTATATCAAATGCAGGAAAATGACCTATATTTTCATTACCACCTTAACTCGTTAGTTCCTGAAAAACCAAAAAAAGTATATCATATATTTATGGCATTTCAGCTGCTTGAACTTTCGTTAAGAAGTAGTTTTATCTGATTCTAATTGTTGCTGACTTGATATGAAGTTTTCTCTTTTCTCATTCTAGAGATAACGTTCTTGTGAACTTTGACGACATAAAGGGCTTTAAACCTCCACCATTTATGTGTGAGAAAATAAGAGTGGCACTACAACGTATGTATCACATTTTGTTAGTTGCTTTAGAACGTATCTGGGATCCGTACTGACAGTGTTGTGTTTGGGTTACTTACCTTCATGTTTAGAGTCAAGTGAAAAGTATAGTACTTGAGTTATTTGTTATGATTTGTTGTTGTTTAAGGTAAGAGCCTACGTATTTCATACGGTATTCTTTGAGATAAAACTTTTGTTTTCACTTGTATTGTCAGGGCATCCGAAAGGCCAGGCATTGTTTGATGTTGTTGTTATGCTCCCTCTGTCGTATCTTAACAACTACCCACATGCCACATGTCAACTGCCATAGTGGGCATAAAAACATCAGGGAACTTAATTTATACACCATACTCTTCTTCACTTTTTGCTAACCCACAACGACATAGATCATTTTGATGGCTCTGTATCTTTCCTCAGCAACAACTTTTACTAAAGTGACATCCAGTATGGTCTGGAGACAACTTTTATAAATACCAACACTTTTCCGTATTGGTTTGTCTGCAGTAGTCATTTACCCATTATTTTACTGGACAGTAAAGGTTGGAGCCGCACCATTTTAATAGTGTCTCCCGGAAAATATACTGTTGAGACCTAGTACAATAATAACGAGTCTCTGGAGCCACCTGCAAACACCCGCCAACAATGGCTCAGTGTTTTGTGTGGAAATCATAGGGTAAAATTTCCTACGATTTATAGCCGAGGAATAAACGCCTCAGTCATGTCACACCAACCATTACGGAGTTTATTTATATTGTTTGCAAAAGTAGCCACAAGTATATCATAGCTATTATAGCACACAGCTTAGGCAGTGATACGAAAGGACAGCGAGGAATTTAAGTTAAGGGTCAACGATACACAGAACTTAGAAGACCTAGTAGTTGTTATTAACTTCTAATGGTTATTTTCAGAATCACGTGACATCTAAGGCTTCAGACTGAATTGCACTTGATTACATAGTATGAGGTACAGGTAATAAAAAGCACCTGGTTACATAGTCTAGAAAAGTCTCTTTCAGTTAATAAAAGAATAATGACTGAAAAAATGGTAGAACTTGTTAATATTTTGAATTTCGTAATACAAGTGATAAAATCAAGACCGCTTAAAGAACTTTAATGTCCAGTTGAAAGACTCGAACTAAGAAGGAAAAGGTACAATGTGCTATTTCTTAAGAGAAAGCTAAATGTGTGGCTGAGGGGCAGAGAGCAAAGCTGTTAAATAGTCATTAAAACAAAATCGGCGACACATTCAGCACAAGAATTTCTGTCAGCTGACAGATGTTCGGGACTTTGCATTTTTAATACTACTACTTTTTCCTTCAGGCTTTAAATTTCCTCGCGAGTAGTTAGAAACATGGGTTGACTTGACCCATTTTGTTCAATAGTTTATTCAATTTACATACATTGTTTGAGTTCCAGTAGATGCCTTTTACATCCTCTTTTTCCTAATCGGTCGTTTTTTGAAATTGTGACCATTGACATTCTCAATTCCCCAGATTAATTATCAATCCGCCACTTATGAATATCCCATTTTTCCAAGCTTCCCATGCTTTATATCTTATATACGCAGTTCCTGTTCTTTAACCGTTACCACGACTTCTTATTTGCATTTTCAAGTCGTATTGAATATTCATTGTTGTTTCAGTGCATTTTGTAGCGACTCTTCGCTTGTACCAACGTCAAAGTGCATTGCCCTTTTGTAAACTTCAGTTCTAGTTGCACATGCATCTAATTGCTCTACAGAACACTATGTTGCACAAGTTATTTTTTCTGGCGTTTGGAGCTTCTTTCTTTCAACCGCAGACGTTTATTTTCAAATCACGTTTGAATTCCCCAACTTGCACAAGAATCTGGTCATTACAGTCACTTTTTTTTCCCTAAACATATTAGATATTGTTGGTTTTACACATATTTGTTGGTACTGTCCCTCTTTTTACCATTCACCTTTTGTCCAAGCAAGGCTTAAGACAAAGGATTGAAATTCGGAATTAATGGTCAGCATTTCTTCATATTTGAATGGCTCTTAAGTATCATCAGTATTTTGAAAGTATTTGGCAGGCTTTCAATCAATACAACATGCAACGTAAGTACGGCATGAAAAGCTAATGAAATAATAGTTTTAATAAACCCTTTAACACATACCAAAAGAATTGAAAGTGAGCGCCAGCCGTACAAATACACCAATCAGAATTTACCCGAAATTTTACGTTGTTCTTTACATATCGTTATGTCAGTAATGCTTTAATAGTTATACATACCACAGGCAAAACCTACGGACTCTGTATTTAGTTTGTCATTACTGTAAGAATTTTTTTCCCCGTGCTGTAGGCGGAGCACAGTTACGTGAATCCAACGTCAAGAAAGATGAAGGAGTGGAGAAAAATACGTTACAAAATGACAAACCTAGATAATATACTTCATTGTTTCCCGAGATGCTACTTCAAACTATTGAACAACTAAAATCGATCTGCATTTATAAAGGTGCATCCATTTTTGTAGTTCTTTCCCATTTATTTAAGTAAGTTTTGAACTCAAGTGTTTGACGATGTTGGTGTAGATCTTCTTATATTTATAGAAACAAATAGGTAGAAATATTGAATAAGATTGTAATTCGAAGAACCTTGGTTGATGAGAACAAAATTCTGTTGTTAAATTGTTTTGACCGCATACAGAAACGCGAAGTTTTACTGATCCGTATTTACAGAAACACTGACATCCTTGACCAGTTTTCGTCACTAATTTATTCCACCCGACTTACGATACATTTAGCTATTTATGAGTGGTTTGATATTTGGTATCTACAATTATGGTCTGCTGATAGTTGTTTTTCCGAGTAGGTTTAGCAACAAAGACAAAGCGGCCTGGAGAACTTAATTGCTTAAAAATGTGGCGTATGAGTAACTTTTTGAAAAGTCATTGCAGTCTTAAGTTTATTTAGGCCTAATGTATCAGTTAAAAGAAAACTTTTTTGAATTATGAAGAAACGAAGCTTTAAGGCCAACGGTTCGTTTTTAGCTCCGTTTTCTTCGTGCATGAGAATGCTGTCATTAGTACACCCTGTTTGTTGTGTATTTAGTTTTTGCTCAATAGAGAGACATCTCATCTTATTAACATTTTTTTTTGTGTGTGAAACAATAACTTGTATTTCATGCCTGCTACCTTGACACTTCAGTGTGGTTTTAAGTTTTTATGCTTTTTACTGTGTATCAAATCAAAGGACGTTTATTTTCCGATGTTGTAAAAATCCCAGTATTCCTTGTATATGATTTGGAGTGCCACATTTTGGAAGGAACACCAAAAATATTAGTCTTTGTACCCCTGCTGGAATCCACGATACTTCATCGAGCTGTCTGTGTACACAAAATGTGTATTAGTATGCGCGTATGTGTGTGTTGGAGGGTGCAGTTTCCAACAACTTTAGCGAGCAATATATGTATAAAAATAAAATAGGAGCCCTTTAATAGTGCTTTCATGCCTGAAAACCCATAATCATGTACAGCACGTTTCTACATGTAAATTCCCAACTATGGTCATGGCGTCAAGTGAAAAGAAGTGTTTTAATATGTGGCAAAAGCCAAGAAGAGAACGTAGGGGTACAAATCTCATCCTTTTTCGTATTCCAGATAAAAATAATTTTCTTCTTTCATTTAAGATACGCTGTGGGTTATATCGAACGTGTGTATACAACACATGTGTGGGAATCACAGAAAGAAAGTATATAATAATATACATGTAGTCTAATATACACATCTACTGCTATATTGGATGGAGAAAAATCCGCAAAAATATTATCCAATTCAGGTACCGAGATAAAATGCTGACATCGTTTTGCTTTGATTTTTTTAACACAAATCTCGAAAAAAAACTTGAAAAGAGCAGACATACTTGGGGTAGAACCAGGACTGCATTTTTCGTAATGAAGATCCTAGCACTAACATGTAACAGATATCCACCAAATGAACGAATGAAAAAAACCATATATAGTGTCGAAGCACAATTACTGTTTGTCCCCAAAGTGGCTTCGTGTACCTTGGTCACATTGACGTTGAGCTCAGATTCTTAAGTACCCGTACCTGTACTAAAACCAGACAGGAAAAGCTTAAGCTCTGTTGAAGCATGGCGTTTACTCTTCTTGATGCTGTTGAGGGTTCGCTTTCGCATTGAAATCAAATAAATAATGTAAAAGTGATCCTTTTGTTGGTTTAAAACTGTATACTAAACTTATATTTAAGCTTAACAGAAAGAGGAGTAATTTTCAGTTAGTGTGCTTTCTTTAAAAACGGTGGGTGGTAGCCCTATGGCGTTTAAAGTGGGTAATTGTTTTTGGAATCAAGGTATGGTCTTCTAAATTCCGCGAAAAAGTAGTCAAATGCCGCTTTCACGCTCGCCTTTTCCTTGGCACTATATGTATTTGACAGTTCATTACTTGAGTTCGGGCACACACTCATTCCATATTAACTTGGGCCTTACTCCTCTCCGTTTGCTCGCAGCCGCCCATATCAGTGGGTCTTCAATTGACATTCACATCAAGAGGACCAATCTTACTTCACTATTCCCTAACCAAATAGAATTACTTACATGTAGAAGCCGTCATAATGATAAAGTTAAGAATATAAACATTTAGAGCAAGTAATTTTGGTATCATTTGAAATTACTGAGGAAAACGAACCCGCCATATATATATATATATAATCTAATATATATTATTTTAGTACCATTTGTACTTCCATAGTCACAAAACATTCTGAATAAATATGAAAGAAACTAAAATCTCAAATTTGAGGCTCGCGTGACAGATTATATTGTTTGAGTTACTTTTCTTCTTTCATCCTTATCTTGAGATTTACTGTTAAAGAAATTGATTTGGGTATCTCGATAAAATTAAATGCATATCTGCATAAGTCACCGTTATGGCATTTAATTCCAATTGATATTTGAAAGTTTCAGGCTGTCAAAAATAACAATTCTAAAAACAATTTAGCTAACTAACAAAATTTATTCTTTCGTTAAAAATGGTGGGTTGTAGCGCTGGAAGTTTATGTCGACAACAGTCACAACACAGATTTGGAGTCTACAAAATAGTGTCTGTAAAAAACAAACAAGGCGGTAGTTATTTAAAATTGATTTAAAACTGCCACACCAGAAATATTGTTTTAAAAACTGACCCAACTTAGTAACATAATCGTGTGGTATTACGGCTTCACAATTGAAAACAGTGAGACAACGGCCTTCAGAAACTCAACCCAACACTGTTACAGGTGTATATATGCACCGTTTTTTCACATATAATATTAAATTAAAGTGATTAATTAATACTGGCCTATATGGAACAACTATTGTTATAGATATCATAGAAAAATGTTTGGAAATACTAGAAAATGGTAGGAAAAAATTGTTTGGAAATTCACTAATTCGCAAAAAATTGTAATTGTTTTCAGTTTGGAAATTGGCGAAAGTTTAATTAAGGACTGGTCGCCGATGATTACGATGTGACCACACGCAGGAAATATTTACAGCTACCCTTTAGTGGAATTGGGATAAAAACCTTTTTTCCCCAACTAAAAAACCAACCAACAAAATAGCTGATGATAAAGCGGCAATTGCGTGTTGGAAATTGATTTATGTACAGTTGAATCTCGATTATCCGAAAAAGGGGGCGGGAAACAATTTGTTCGGATAACTGATTATCCGTAAACAAACGACACCTTACTCGAAATACAAGCATATGTATTTACGTTACAGCATACTTTACGTAAATATTTATCCGGACCGGAAGATCTTGTTCGTCTAATCCGAAATTCGGATAATCGGTGTTCGGATAATCGAGGTTCAACAGTATATAGTTATCCTTTATCTTTATTTTAAAATCGAAATATAGCAATCTAACGATTTATCACTACATTAAAGCACCTTGATTAAAAAATAATACAGAACTTGCATCGAGCAGACCCCAAGTATTTTACCCCAACGATTTTTCTTCTTCAGAGCAATGGGTCCCAAGGCAGTAAATACCAATGTAAACAGAGGAATACACTAATACATTGAAGTCTGCAATACGCGGATTAACTAGGAATAATAAGGATTAATTAGGGTTTTCATAACAAACTTTACATACCATTCTCAGCCGAAACTTTGTATAAAATAATGAGTCAACACCCCATCTGTCGTTTCGTTGAAAAGAGATATGCCGTAATTACCTTAACAGTTACGTTGTTATTATTTGATTCATGCAAAGTCTACGGTTACTGGCTTCCCAGAGCGAAGCAGAGTACGCTCAGTCCTTGTCGGCCGCCTTATGTATGTAATTAATTGATAAACAATTCAGAAGATGGATAAATGCGCGCTTATTTTTATAAGTGAGATAGCAGTGGAAAGATATAGCTCTATTTATACGAATGAAATACTATATCCTAGCTACTACCAAATCCCACCAAAAAATTTTAACTTAACTTGTATATATGTGTTTATTTTGTAATACAATAAATAATAAATATACCGTACACAACAGGTCAATGGATTTGTTTCTGGGTTTTGGTACTGTTGGTAATCGTGGAAAGATCGTCAGCCTGACGATGGGATAAGTATCTCTCGAAACGTAGCTCGGAAAAAGCTTACGACTCATGACATGATAAAGCTCTTACATCTACGTCAATGGATAGCGTGGTTTTCTGGGTGAAAATTATTTTGAAAAATTGTATTTATTGCAACTTGGAGATCTTACTCAAAAGGCCACCACACTTAAAACCTTATTGCCAAAAAGATCAATAATACTAGTTTTGTAACTTTTACATACTTTTCAACATACTTGATTTTCCTTTGCGAGATCATAATTCGAATTTTTCCTCTTGTAAAGACAACTGTAACAGCACCAGAAGAATTAGTGAAAACAAACCAGTAAAGACTGGCAGATGTTTTCACACGTTTAGTAAAAGTTGATTCACCACACATAGCCATGAACAGTTGCATGATTCATCATAATGCCAGATTTGGACAACATCGACAAAACCATGGATGTAATACTTCAAAATAAAGGAACTTACTTTTTAGAAAATCTGCCATGCCTTTAAAAGTATTACTCGTATCTAGGTATTTTGGACAATGCTCAGCATACATAATCAAGTAATGTCATCGTCATACACAGACAGTGACGTAGAAAGCTGTTCACGGTACGTGTCACTGACTCTAACTCATTTTCATTATTTCATCATTAATTTTGTTTACTGCAAAACATGAATACAGTTTCTTTCCTACTCTAACATTATGAGCCTCAAAAGTTCCAGGAAAGTAAATGAGAAGCTAATTATAGTTTACCTATTCTGTGCTGCGTCATTATGCTGTAACCCTAATTGTATTCACTTCTTTACAAACAACGATTACTTAAATTTTGTTGTCAACATTTTGTATTGGGTGAAAAAGAAAAAATACCGTTCACACAATACCAAGGTGCTTCAGCTCTCGACATATTTATATTCTAACCAACCAACCAGGTTACTGGTTTTTAAAAATAACACTTTTCTGATTAATAAAAAGTCATTTAATTTATTTGCTTTCATAATAATGGCGAAACATTTGCCCTTGGCCTGGCTTCAACATTTGGTACAACTGATCCTGAATTAACAAAGCTCTTGTCTCCGAAAAGAAGTTCTGCACATAGGAATCTTTTTCTTTCTTCTTTGTATTGAATATGGCTAACAAAGTCATTCGTGTGTCGACTCTGGTCAAATAATACGTCACTTTACGTGCCTGTAAATTTACCATGAAGGAAAAACACAATAGTTATTCAAAATAAAGATGGCTAAAAACGGTGAAACGTTACCCGTGTAACCCAACCCAGATACCTATTTCCTTGCGCGCTAAACTGAAAGTACAAGCTATTCCCACATCAAATGCAGATGTAAAATGATTATTTGCACGTTTGTAACACTGGGACCTTTTTCCTCCTAGTATAACCTTTTCCCCGTGCTCAACCAAGGTTGCCAGGCCACGACGCCCCCAGGGACCTCCAACCTTACTTTCCACTGATTCTGGATTACTTGGAAATTTGTTTTCAGACAAAAAAGCTAGCACACAGAGCCATGACCATCGACATCAGGGCCTTCTACCAGCAATTAAGGCTTCAACTGACAGGTATCTACTGTCTCATTTTTCTCCGAAGGGACTGTAACACCTTTTATTCCATATTTTTCCTTCTGTCATCAGAAGACCTTTAAAGCAGGTCGGCTGTTCCTTTGATAACTTGAAACGCGGATTTTTTTCCCATTGCAGTTAGAACTTAAATATGATATCTGAAATGGCTTAACCTCCATGTCCCTTTAAGTCTCCAGAAACGGGTAAATCAAGAACTTTCAGTACAGCATCCTTGACAACCAAATTTCACTCAAACTCAGCAGGAAGTATTCAACCAAAGTCGTCAAGATTTACCAACAATTGCTAGTCAGACCTTCAAATATAAGTATGTAATAGTTCAAATAAAACACACTCAAATGTTAATGGTGATGCTTTACAGATTCGATCAGTTTCTGTGGAGAACATTTGGAAGTGCAAATTGTACAGGTTCAAGTGGCTTACTTTTCCTCTTTATCACAGTGCCAACAATGAAGAGGTAGCATCGTGCCTTTGCGAATTTGCTAGCAGGTGGGTACTACAACGCTCGATAATGCAACTCGTTACACAATTTTCTGAACTGTTTTCTTTTAATCAATATACTGATTTGTACTTCTCGAAGTCTCTCTTCAAATATCTTTATTCCGTCTGTCCCCAACTGGGAATTACATTATGAAATGAACGACATCCAGAATTGTGTTTACCGAGGACATGTGGGTTGAGCTTTGGGTTAACTTGGGTTGGGTTGGAAGGGTCAGTGGACCAGGCGAAAATGCTGGTGACTTGAAATTCCCCTTGATCCACATTCGGCAGCACTTTTAAGGTACCGTAATAAACTGGTTTGGCACTACTAGCTTCCAGCATTAGCTTTGTTATGCAATAATTTATCAAGCAAAAGCAAACAAAAGTTCTGTTGGTGATTTTAAAAAATACGAAAAAAGTAAAGAAATACTTAATCAATTATACTGTTTGAAAATTTGTTCTATATATACCTCATCATACAAGTATACCAATCGCTCAGTGGAACCAAGTTCCTGTTCTCGATCTTTGATAAGCGATACGACATCTGGCCAGTGTCCCATTGGTTGATGCTGAAAGCAAATCAACATAAATGAATTAAACCGAGGTTTGACGAGTGATATTTGACGAAAACTGATATGACTTGAATATGGTTTGGTGCTCTGGAACCAAAAATATACATTGATTGCAACTGTATAAAAGTAAAAAATATATTTGCGCCGAACTGGATTCGAACTAGTGCTTGTGGCTATAATGTCCATACGCCCTACCACCTAAGCAATTGGCGCCTGTCCTTCATCAGGTCATTTCTGCAACCACATTTTTCATTTGATTTGACTTTCAGTTGATTTCAAGAGAGCAAAACCTCAAAACAAATGTCATTGCTGCACAAAAAAACACCTTATTGAAAGAGGAGTTTAAAAGTGAAGTAAGTTCATTCGCAAGTTCTTAAAAATATTATCAGTACTTGCTACTTATAACATACCATTCAAATGGTCGTATCAACAATTAATGATTAATACGATATGTCGTTGTTGTAGATTGTTCTTAATATTAATTCGGGGGAGGGAAGAACGGAAAGTGCTTGACGAAAATTCGCTTATTGTGGTGGTGAAGGTTCATTGGTTAGAAAAAAGCATTCAATTGATATCAGAATTTAATTGATTACTTCCGGTATGAACTTTTCTGAATGTGCAATCTCGCTTCATTGGTGAATGTAATTGAACTGGGTAGGTAAAGTAGTGCAGGTTTTCAAGAAAGATGTATTTTTTCAAAAACCTATAGAAATGGCACTTGTTATCTACAGTTTCTACTTAAATGTGATCACCATGAGAATCAGACTAAACACTGGTTGCAGAGCTATTTTCCAATGCAAAGGTATAAGCTGGAAAGGACTATTACAATATAAATATTACAGTATAAATATCAACAAAACAGACTGCTGTAAGTGACATGGTGAGAAAAATTGGGAATATTCATTTTTGTCATGTCGTGCATTTTTCGATACCATCTGAAAGCATACTATGAGGAAACAGCTTGGTTAATTTATTGCTTATACAATATTCAGTTTTGCAGCATATTTTCTCAATTATTGCTCAAAATGCTATATGCATGCGGTAACAGTTCTTTTACGTAAGAATTACCTCCGAAAGGTACTGACGAATATGTATGTTGATGAAGTTATTCTATGAAGCCATCCAGAGTAGAATGGTCACGATATAAGTCGATATGCCAACTTGACAGCTCAATACAAATTTGACAACAAATCAAATGGGGCAGCAGCATGAAATAGAGAGAAAATTATCGTGTACTGATAAAAACATTTTTACTGTCTCTTCGTAAAGGCATTTTTAACAAATCAAAATCGTTATGACAGAAAGTTTACATTAACCGGCTTTGAAAGTCAACGAACTTCAGGTTCCTAGATTTCAAACGAACTTATGACACTGATACCTACCTCAGGTAAACTGACTATGGCTGGGTAAGATTTTAATCCTTGTGTACTTCTCCTTGTTATGTTTGGTAAATGGTAGCCATGGCCTACGAATACATTATCTAACGAAGCAGTATCGAGGATCAGTGAAACGTTGTATGCATCACTCTTTCTCAAAAATGTGGAAAATCTAAACAAACAAAAAAAGCCTTTCAATACAAAAAATCTGAAAAAAAAGAATGTAAAAGAAAAGGTATTGTAAAATAAAATCTATCTTTAAAACTAGTCAAGGCAAGGGGCACGAAAAATACTGGTGAAACACTTGTATTTAGTTGTGATTAACGCAATTTTAACGGCTTGGTAATATATATTGTCCACAACTGGCATGAGTGGCAATCATCCCTTATGGTAAATAATACCATTATTAATGATTGTAATTCGTGGAAATTATTGACAAAATAAGTGATTGTACGAAACACAATGGTCATGAATAAAAAAGTATGTTAAGGTATAACTTTGCCTCTTTTTACCTCCAAAAGCCACTCCAAATAATTCGGTTACGGAATACCAACAAATGTCGGCAGTCTGGGTGTACAGTCACCAACATAATCATTGTAAAACATATGCTCATCATTAAAAAAATGTTCAAAGGCAAAATAAAGGAATTTCAAAATGAGCTATTAAAAAGTGCAGACAGGGTCAGATCAAGATTTTCTTTGCGTGAAATAATTCTTTGACACGTATACCTATAAAACCAACATTTACATTAAATGAGTTGGGATTTTCTCTAACAAAGACCCATATAACAGAGTTAACCTGTAGGTCACCAACAACTGGATTAATATATTTAACAACTGAGATACTACATCATTCAAGTTCGATAGTGACAGAGCAGATAATACTATAATAAAAGATATGAGATACCAACAAATCTGGTTGGAGGATAGGTATACAAAGATTTCGCAGGTAGTAGTAGCCCATATGCACATGTTACAGGGATTAAGCTGGTAACGTTTCCAATTAACACTGCAATAACTGCTTGTCGTTATCTAAGGGGATTGTAGAAATCATAGCTAAAAAATGTTTCTAATCACATAGCTTCTGTGTTTAAGTCTACAAAAGGGTGTTCCGTACGTGCTGACTTAACGTCCGGCGGATCTCGTGTTGATTAAATGACATACATTGTATGCTATGTGATGCAGAATGATTCTGCAGAACGATTACACAGAAAGGTTCATTAAATTTATCAACATTCAGACTAACAATACTTAACACCATTGTTAATCTTATAAGTGTATGTCAGTAATTGCTTGTGATAAACATCACTTTATTAATATCATTTTGCGTTTCATTAAGTACCACCTTTAAAAATGTTGTTGATTCGTATGCAAAGTATGGTTTATACTTGTCATTGCCAAGTAGCGAGGAAGAAAAGATTATTGGTACTGTACATTCTTTGTTGGGCTCATCAAATAAATTTTGACAGAAAACGGGATAATCTGAGACGAATATTGGCTTAAAAGCTGGTACTTCCTTTATTTAACACGGTTCTACTGTATTTTAAGGCCTTTTGGCCTTTGTACTTCATATACTTCAAAATAACTGCCACCATCAAATTAATGCTCCCTTAAAAAACAAATTAGGTAACCCCTTAGATAAACTCATTTATCGTCGAAACGTGCCCCCTCTAAAAACTCAAGATAATAAATGTTCCCTGTGTTTATTCAAAGCAATAAGGTATTTATATTAATACAGCTTTTAAAGAAAAAATAGGTGAAAAGAACCAATAATTTACGTATGGGGAGGGAATCAGTAATAGTAATTTACGTTTTATGACTACTCAACTGGAAATCAAATGGCCATTAAGTGATCTCATTCCTTAATTAATTCGGCAATAGGTATAAAACTATATAACTCATGGTAATCAATATCCATATTCCATTGCATTTTTTGCGTGGTAAAGGACCATGCACCAGAAAAAAAATTTGTACAAAACATTTCACGTTACAAGAAAACAGAATGTTCTCTTATTTCACTTCTATTATACACTGGTATTTAGTAACGCATCCAACTTTGGAAAGAGCATATTATGAAGACGATAGAAAAATATCTATTGTACTTTTTAATATGGCTTGCTCTTTTTTGCGTTGAACTGTGCTATCAACGCAACAAACTACAGTTTTAGTTGACCTAATCCGAATTTTAATTAAAATATGAGGACAAACCTAGGCTTAAGCGAACATCACCATATACAGGAGCTAGCAATTAAACACTTTAACTTTAATAACATTTAAAGAATAAGTGGTATTCATATTTACCTGGCAAAGTGATCCACAGAAGACTTCGCTGTTAATGCTTTCATCTCAGTGAGGTTGGTTTGTGTTATTAACGTTGTGTGGAAATACAGAGTAAACTAGGAGATGAAAAAAAGAAAGAATGGTGTATTAAAAAGATGAATCGAAATTGGGTGATTTAAAATCATCATGCTCAAGTGGTACGAAGTCCTCAAAGCTTCTGTAAGGTAAATGCCTGTCAAATCAAGGGGTCAGTTCAAGGACTGGTAAACATAGGTATAGACATACGTTTGATGCTACAACCTCTCCGACCCGTAGCACTCTGTATTTAGACCTTTCTGTATAAGGCAGTAATGACACACTTAAAAACAAGTATACACCCGTACCCCTTGGTCTTTTCAATGCAAGTCCTTTGAACCCATGCGTTTTTCTTCAGAGTCGTTAGTCTGCCTTTCCAGAAGTAAGGTATTGTTTTAACAAAGCATTATTAACGTCTGTAAAACAAAACTACGAATGTGTTAAATCTATATACATCGCTTATCTACGAAGTCAATAAATCTAAAAAACAAAACAGGCAAATAACATTTACATATGAGATTCATACATTACGGAAACAAAAATACCCACACAAATAGACCTAATCATAATTATGAATAGCTGTTTTAACAAATTAATGCTGCTTCAATTCCTTTCCCTGTCTTTCTGATACTCAATTCGCCATGCTTTTTATGTCACTGTATTAAAAGCATATATTCATGCATATTCCTGAACAATATCTGGCCGAAGAAAATATTGCTGACCTCTACATACATTGTTGAGAACTTTATGTATCGGTTGCATGTCAGTGGATGTAATGTGTGCGAATCTGAAGAATTAAACCGAAGAGCTCCATCATGACGCGGGAGGGTCAGGGGTTTAAAGGGCCGATGATGATTATAATGATGATATCGATGCTTACTATAAATACATAGTGTATATATATATACACTTGAAAATATAAATCCATATAGCAGAAAATATTGTATGCCGTTGAATCCACCGTGAAAGTCCAAAAAGTAAGAATTATGTTACATCTAATTTCCAATAACAGTTTGTCTTAATGATTACTTAAGAACAATATCTAGTCCTATAATGTCTCAGTTTTGTAGCGTTACTAATTTTCCAGCTATCAGCCAACTTAACATCAAAAAGTCTTCTTATCTTTTAAACATTAAACTATAAATCAGGTATAAATAGGAATCTTTATTATTCAGTATTTTAGTAAGGCGAGTGCAGATATGCCTTCTCCACTTGTCATTCCTTGCATCAATGGACAGTGATGTTGTCCTATTTTTACTATAGAATTAATGCATGCTTGTGCAAATGCTATTTGGAAAAAAATTAAAAGAAGTTACTCAAAGATATCGATTACGAAAATCCTATGTTTACGTATGCTTAGCAATTATAAGCAGCTGTATTGGCTGTAAGCTTACCAAATCGATGTGCTATTTTCTTACCCATTCCATAAGATAATACGTAATGCTATTATCTTGACATACCAAATGCATAAATTATACCACAACACAACCCTTGCAAAAAAGTTCAAGTCATTCGGGTTTTCTTCCAGTCTGTGTTAAAGATTAAAGAAAAACGGGCCGATTAAAAAATCTAAACCATTTTGTGTGAAATACGAAACACGAAAACACTGTATACATCTGGCTTGCCCAAAATGATACTACGCTTTGTCAAGTATTTCCTCAGAGTAAGGTAAACTGGATTCATTGAAAACTTTAACAGAATAGGTTTCATCAAAATTTGTGGGGAATATCTAACAGATCAGTTACAAATTATGTGAGTACTGCAAAATTCAAAAGAGCATGTCAAAAATACAATTTTCCAGACACCAGGTGCTGGCATCTGTCAAACGGTGTCAGCCTAAAACTAGCCCGTTTCAGTGTTTATATCATGCGAGGTGGGTGACATCGGAGTCGGAAATATGTCAAACCATTTCAGTTTGGAAAAAATTGCTTCATTTAGTCGTGAAGATAGCTAGAGGAACATGGAAGAAGGTGGACGCTACAATAGCCTAAAAAAGTGAGGTTTCCTTACTATTACATTTCTGGCATGCCTTTTTGGGGGTTTGGCAATACTAGGATAACCTGCAACCGAATTTTTACACAACCTGCAGACTTTTTAAAAATACCCCAAGTTTACTGTGAAAATTTGCAATGAATTCGGTTTATCCAGCTTCCAATTTTTGGAATTAGAGAAGAATGCAAAACTTTTAATACATTACATAATGCATGCCAGGCATCGACATTGTTTTGCATCTGGCGCACAAGCTGTCGGTTTTTATTACCAAGGGTACCAAAGGGTTGTATATCTAAGAAGATTATTTCCAATACACAGGGTGATTTATTGCTTCGAAATCTCAAAATATTCTTTCCTGTTTCTGATCTCTCGTGAAAAAAAATTCCTCAGTTAGAAAAATCCCAGTCATTATCCTGTCCAATAAACAAATACTTGCCTCGAGACTTAATTTTGATTAGCAACAAGGTAAATCAACGACTTACTTTTGCCACCAACGCCTGATGAAACTGAATTAGCCACTTGTACAAAAACGGTACTTCATGTTTCTTTGAAATACTAAGATGTGAAATAGCTGACAGCGACGATGTGACAGACTACAACAAAAATCCATCCATATTCAAAATATATATGCTAATAATTTGCACAATACAATACAGAACTTGGAATTATGAAAAAATGATGCAAGCATCACATATTAAGACTAATGATTATGGATTAAAATCTACAAATACAAAAATATACAAAAAAAACCAACAATTAGGTATTCCTAGAATTATGAGCTGTTAGGAATTCGTGGCTTTAATTAAGTGTACATTTGCATTAAGATATGGCACCTGGAGGCTCACATTGTTTCATAATGACTTTAATCATAGATTCCTTTATAATCATTTGTGCTTCTGGACTCAAGAAAGCAATGTGTACTTAAATTGATAAGTATACCAAAAGAATAGCTAGTTTGCGACTTGCGACTAGCTTACTGCGCCTGCTGATACAAAGGGAGCTGTCTCGAACTCGGTTTTATACTACAATTGAAACGAAACTGCAAGGGTGCCTACTGTTGGGTTAGGAAGTTTTTTAAAGTTTTGACACGAGTGTTGCCGAGATTTCAAGTCCGGTCGTTTGTCAATGGGGCCTTGAACAGCCTTTTTTCCTTCAAAACATCCACCCGACTTTATTAAAGGAAGCACGATTTAAAACATATTTACCTTAGTTCCTTTAATTTTAGCGCCCCTTTAATTTTCGCGCACTCCGCTGCGCGAAATAGTGAAACAATAATAAAATAAGAACTATTTTGTATTTTATGGAAACCGAGTTGATGATAAAATGAAATAAAAAGCAACGGCCAGCTGTGGAAACCTCTGCACACCTGGCAGAAAAAGCATGGCCATGCCCTGGAAAGAAGGTTTTTTAGTCTGTATATATTTAGGTTTCAGCAGTGTAATTTCTTTTCATCTCTAAATTGAGCTATTCACTGTTTAGGCAAATACTTATTTAGCAGCAGAGGGAATACCAGAAATTAGTTTCTTTCATTACGCTACTACGAATACTACTATTTAAAAGTGGCCTTCGGCAGGGCGCACCCACAATTTTTACTTCAATGTAGCACTTAAGAAGTCTTTTTTAAAGTGGGGACTGTTTTGCGACAAACTCGTAACCAAAACCTTTTTTCGCTTTGCTTTTGGGTGGCGCCGTCCATATTATCAAAAAGCAAGAAAATGCTCTTGGAACAGAAATTAAAAATTCAATTAAAAGACAATGCATACCTTTGAAAGAAACTGTATATAAACGCTCAACTATCTGTAACATCACACTTGAAGACATGTAAACGTCGAAATATTGTGACAAAAAAATGTATTTCTACTCGTGTTAACTTTTTAAAAGAACTTATTTATTTCACTAACATATCAGTAATCATGATCAATACAATGTAACGTCAAATACAATATTACAATCATCAATAACGATAACATTAACATTATCGATTTGTGTCTCTGGTATGGCTTGTGTATTTCCAACACCCTGAGTTTCTCGAATAACTTGGGTCTGCGTTTCCGTTATCCCTTCTTATGAGATTACTTCATCCNTTTCCGGTATCACTTCTTATGAGATTACATCATCGCGGTCTTGTGCTTCTTGACTTTCTTTCACTTCTGATTCTGGGTCATATTCAACCTCAAGATCAATTTCTTCATCTTTTTTCTCAGGCTCAACATGGTAGCTTCTTATCAAAGCTTCTATTTTCTTTAACACTTCCTCTGTTGAATCTCCTTTCTTTACAATAAGGAGAATAGGGATTTCCAAACCGCCAGATGGAATAGAGGACGGCCTATATTTAGAGCAAGTAACACGAGCTTCCAATTTTCCACCATAATTTATAAAATAGTGGCAAAACGGCTGATTTCACGAGGAATATGCCCAACTTTTTCATTATCTGTCCGCTTTTTAACTAATTTGGCTCCCAATGAAATCGCAAATGGATAATGAATATTGCCATTTTCTTGATCGATTTGAAGCTTTTGTTTCTAACTTTGGCTTCCATATTTCACGATAAATGTGAAATCCTCGACTTGCACAAGCAATTTCAAACTTTTGTTTTCCGCTATCTGGTTTATTTGCCATGTCGAGAGATCTGATATCACAAATCAAGTAAGATGTGCTTTTACGTTCTTTCTTTCGAAGCTGTATTACCTTAAAGGAAAAAATGATGAAGTACCATCTCGTTCTTTTCTATTTTCTATTGAAATAGAACGAATTCCAAATTTGATCTTTCAAGCTTCGCTAATCTCTTTTCGTTTTCAACTCCGCCATTATCTACACTTCGGGCATTGTCATGATTCTCAAAAGATGCCGTTTTTAATCAAAGTTGAATAGAATTTCTCACCCCATAAGTTACGTAAAAGGCGAGATGGTACTCCATCATTTTTTTCCTCCAAGGTATTATCATAAACGTTGTGAAGCGTGGTGAGCATTGCTACGATGTCTCTGTACAATTATTTCAGCAAGTCCAAAACACCGTCCCAAACTACTATTAAAGTGCCAGCTACGGCAGGCAATCTTACTTCTGCTGAAGAAGAAGGAGCTCCAAATGCGTTGGAAAATGTTTCTAAATCATCTTCTCAAGAACACCCAACGACGGGGAAAGGGTAAGTTCATTTCTTTAAATATTCTTTTATTTCAATTTAGATGATAAGATCTAATGGGGATGTAACGTGGTTTAACTTTTATTTAAATAAGTGGGGACTGATGAAACCATGTTTAAATGACACTACAAAAATGCTTTTTTAATTCATTTACAGGTCAACGACTTCATACAAGAAGCAAACCATGGAGTTCCGTTGTACCGTTGCCAAATATGCAATCACGCATGGTGGACGTCCAGCCGCTACGAAGTACCAATTACCAGAATCGACCGTGAGAGAATTTGTGAAATCGTTGAAACAAACTCAACAAGAAAATCCCAACACCGATTTGGAAATTGTATCCAGGAGAAAACGAGGACGTCCAACTTTACTTCCTGAGGAGATCGATCAAAACGTCAAGATCATGAGCAAGGAGATGAGAGCATCAGGGGCTGTTATCAACTACAGTATCATTACCGTGTTGCAACTGAAATCATCATAGCTAGTGACAGAACATTGCGTAAAAAAACGGTGGAACCATTACGTTAGGAATTAAGTGGTGTTTTCGAAACCTCTTGGTTACGTTAAAAGAAAAGCAACCACAGCTAAGCCTTTGATAGCACCTGGTCTCAATAAGGAGATCGGGCTGACATTCTACAATGAAATCAGCGAAATCGTGCATGCCCATAAAATTCCACTTGAAATGATTATCAACTTCGATCAAACTCCGCGTGCATTTCAGCAAGTACACGTTGGAAAATAAAGGCAGCTCCCGCGATTCTGTACAAGGGACTTCTGACTACCGCCAAATTACTGGCACCTTCGCAATAACTATGTCTGGTAGTTTTTTACCTATTCAGCTCATTTATCAGCGGAAAAGCGAACGAAGGCAGCCCAAATACAACTTCCCTAGTGAATTTCACGTCAAACAAACTCCGAATAATTGGGCTGATGAGAATAAAAGCATTGAAATGATGAAGAAGATTCTAATTCCTTACATCAAACGAAAGCGGGAAGAAAAAGCTCCGAAAAAACCATGGTTGCTGATTTGTGATGTCTTTAAAGAACAATGGACCGAGGCGGTGAAGAAAGTTGTCCAAGCATCAAATGGTAAAATGGTTTCTGTGCCAAATAACTGGACGAATTACTTCCAGCCACTCAATCTTACCGTCAACAAGAGCAGCAAAGGTTTCTTACGCAATGAAGCCCAAAGCTGGTACTCGCAAGAGATTGTGAAACAAATGGAAGTTGGAAAACGTTCGGATCAGATCAAGGTAGATGTCCGTACCTCTGTGATTAAACCGCTTCATGCAAAATGGATCGTCAAGTACTACGACTATGCAAGAAGCAAACCTCAGCTCATAATCAATGGATGGAAAGAGTCTGGTATTATTGATCATCTTGAAAAAAATTGATTTTCTTTTCCTTCATTAAAATGATTGCGTTGTTAGTATTTTACAATAAATTATTATAATAATAATACCACTGATCAATGAAAAGAAAGAGAATTATTGAAAATTAAGTGTTATTTTATGTCATTCATTCACCCTTGAGGTTTTTGATAAAATAAGCTGTATTCAAAAATTTCATAAATTTGATGGTGCGCGAAAGGCCATTTTTCAGTGGTGCGCGAAAATTAAGGGAATTAAGGTAACCTCCTGCGATACCTCTCAACATCCATAAATGATCTAAGACCTTGATAGCTATCTGGTTATATTAACAAATGAATATATAATGTCATCAGCAACAGTGCTCTACCGCATTAAAACGTAGGAGCTATCATATAATCAGATATATGAGTAAGAAAAACTGTAAAGTTAGAGTTTTTCTTACTAGCTATCTGGTTATAAGCTCTTATTGCTTGGATTATGCAAGAGCCATCTGTTTTACCATTACACATCTATCAGCATTTTTCTACATTCTGCGGTCGTTTGGTTTTGACATAATTTTCTTCTGCTGTGAAGAAGGAGAAGTGGAGAATGTGTTGCTATAAAGCATATATCCAGTGCTCCTCCTCAAAATCATCCACCTTCAGGAAAATTCTGTCAAAACCAAGGGACCCAGTCATACTTGAAGAGAGGAACAGTATAGTTTACAGACTACATTTTATGGACTGCTCTGTTCCCTACATCGGTGAATCAAAACGCTCCTTTGTTCAAAGAGAAAAAGAACACAGTGAGCTGCTTAAAAAGATGGCACCTAGCGTCATGAAATAGAAGACATCCGCTGGACACAAGATCACACGTTTTACATGGAATACATGGATTGCAGACAGGGAACGCAAAACAACAAAATGAAAAAATTAATTTCCTACAGCTCAGAAATCAGATCAACAGTATATCTTATACCCTTCCAAAAATACAACTCCTAGCACTAAAGGAAGAAACACAACATAGGTATGGTGTCACTCTTCAAAACACTTCGATCTCTGTCTAAACGCAGGTCCACATTGTCGAAGTAAAAAAAGTATCAAGTCACTACCCATGTTAAGAAGTTCAGAAGTTCAAGTCACTATCGTAGTTCAGAAAAAGCCTATAAAATACATGACATGACAAGTCTCTCATATCTATGGCTTTCACTGAGTCCATAAAGTCAGCTATTTTCAAGATGTGTCCCTAAGACCAAAGACTAAATCAAATTCCCTTCCTCTTTTCCAATAATCCTTCTCTCACCTTCAGCACCCAGTTTAGAGCCTCTAATTTTGCTTCTTAACTAACTCCTTCACTGTCTATCTTCACCGTGGCAATAAAAGCCCCTTACATTTATTTCCACGGTAAAAGTTCTAAAACACACTTGAACTCGTGAGAAAACGTCTTGGCTGTCCAAATTTCCATATAACCACAGTTCATGGAAAACCTAGTTCAAAATCCACCACCCCCTTCCTCGCAAGTCCAGTATAAACTCTCTGCTGGCTGGTTCTTAAATCAAGTGGCGTATTTGTAGACAGAATTAATAATACGACTCTTTCATACGACTAGGCAATTATAATTGCCTAGTCGTACGTAATTGTCGAAACAATAATAATTATTATTGTTTAGACAATTACACTAAAATGGTTTCTTACTTTTCTTCAAAAAGATTTTGTTGTTGTGGGGTTTTTTAATCTACTCAACATTACTGGTACAGTATCAGCTTACTTTTATTGTGTTCCTCTTAAAAATTTTATGTAATACATTCTCATTCGGGAAATATTAATCGACTAAGTTCAGAAATTTTTCAGCTACATTCGTTGTTGCGCCTGTACTAAATGGAGAGTTAAACCAAAAAAATTTTCTTTAGCGGTTTTTTGTTCTTTTTATTGTGTTAGGCCTGTACTTTACTTTAGCATCATCTAGTAGTTTACAAAAAACTAACAGAAGACCATGGTAATGTGTTGCTTGGCTAAACAACTAAAGCGTTGATTGAAAAGCAAAATATGTTTAAATTATATATGGGTTTTGCCCCTTGGAAAGGAAATAATACTTCAACTGAGTGGGATTCCTGTGATACGAATAAACAGGTAGTAGCACAGATTTATGAAGAAAAAAAGCCTTGATATACATAATATTTAAGGTGATCAAATCAGGTAAACAACAGAAGACTGTTTATGAAACATAAGATTCGTTTTCTACAAAAATGTAAGCAGTTTGTTGTTTTGCCTGGAAAATAGTAACAAAAGTAACCAACTGGGCAGTTTTCAGAACTTGTTTCGGTCACATGAAATATAAACTTTGTTGTGACTCTCTCAAATGTCTTCTCGCTATGTCACTTAAGACAGCAGAAAGATGTATATGATGTAAAAAATCAACTTACATCTTTGTGTAGTATATGCATCAAATTCCAATGATTGAGTTTACCCTGGCAGTCATAAAGTACCAGAAGTGTTGGCAGAAACTTCCACTGGCCCATTAATAACTGACATTCAAAAATATGATGTGCGATCTCTACTTCCAAGCTGAAAAAAATACAATGTCCATGAGCAAACAAATAGTGAAGGAGTATGCAAAAACAAAAGCAAATGATAAACAAAATAAATGTACGTAACCCCCTTTAAGCGTCGTCAAAAAATACATTTAATAGAGTTCAATCCCCTAATTCATTATTTGTTAAACTAACATTTATCCACCATCTACAATTTCTCTGTTTCACGGCATCGGGGTTTCTTCTGCTGTTATCAAAATTATCCAGCCTGACCCCTACATGATGCCGAATCATTGATTCATTCACTCTTTAATTTGGTGTGGGTGGGTCAACTTAGGCCTCCGCAGGTCGGGGTTGACGGTCGATGCAGTTGATAAAATGGGCTACACTACCAAATAATTCAAAATGTTAATGTACTTTCAGATCCCACCAAAGACAGTATGTCACAAGATGTAATCCTTACAGTTAAAATCAAACTGTACGTTACTCTTTTGTTACTTTAATAACAAAGTAGCTTTATGCTTTCAAAAAAACTTCGAAAACAATACTCTATATATAAAAAGAACTATTAGGATTAATTATTTAGCACAAAACTATCTGTGTTTTTTCTGTAGATCTTAAAAGGTACTGTGTTTATTTTTGCAGATCTTCCAATTAGTTTCAGACTGATTTTTTAAAAATAGAAAGAGAGTTAAAACTGTTAACTAAAATAATTTCATCTGATATTCTGTCCATCTCGAAGTGCCTTGCAACTTTTCAAAATAAAATATTAATTAACTGAAATGGTTTAATAGGAAATATGATGGCCGGGGGTTGCCTAAAAAGTACTCAGAGCTTTGACAAACTTTGGAACATTGCATTAGCATCTGAGTACAAACTGGATTTCCCTTGGTAAAGTAGCAAACATGTCTTTATTTTTTATCAGTTAAGGATCTACAGAACACAATATGTAACAAGTCTATAAAATGGGTGTAAGAGCAACATAATTAAATTGTAAGTAAAGGTTAACATAAATCATTACCAATGTGGCGGGAAAATAATATCTTAAATCGACTTTTGGGTTCATGCCTTGCATTTGCTTTTTATTAAAGGAATTTCAAAAGTGAAATAAACATATTTTTTTCAATTTAGAACTTGATTGTTCCTTAATTATAACAAGTTTTTACTCCTGTTCCTTTTAATTTACAAGCTTTAATTTTAACAGGTTCCTCAGCGATACAAATAACATGCTTACTGAAAAGGTTATCTTGTATAAATATTATATATTATTGTATCATCATTACTGTTTTTACTGTTATTATTACTATTATTATTATTTGAAGCACATAGATGCATCCATCTAAGCTGGCATGTTGTTAATATCCCCTCAAAAATTTATTATACTTAAAGAGGCCTTTTATTGTGAGGCTTGTGAAGCATGTCCACTGGACAACTGTAGCAAATACTACATACTACCACATTTAATCGATTAGGCTCTGGTGTCTCAAGTTTAAATTTTCATTGTAAAATGGTTGAAGTATTATGAGTCTAAGAAAAACAAAAATGGTTTTATTAAACAGTGTAGTTTTTTGAAAAAAAATCTTTAAAACTTACGTAAAGCTTGCTTTTACAGGATCCAAGATTGGATGATGGAAACAATTAAAATGCCTGGAAAAAAGCCAATCTTAATAATGTTAATCAATGGCAAACAAAATGGTAAAGTACGTACCAATCTAAATTACAGAAACAATGTTCATAAATCACCTAAAGAGTTGTCACAGCTACGTGCTGTTAACTATGTGACATTCCATAAAGTAAATGGCAGAGCTAAAAGTCAAATCCATTTTTTCAAGAGATTAAACAGTGTCACATCTTTGTATTCACAAAGGATTGATTATTGTTCACCTTGTTCACCTTGCTTGCCTTAAACTGTTTCTGATATCAGGGTTGGATACCACGACTGGCCACTCTTTTCTGTCTAGAGCCATACCTGGTGTAATGTCGTACTTTCGCAGGTCAGAGTTGATCTTACCAATCCATTTCAATTTAGGTCTAACTCGTGGATGGCTACCTGCAGCCTTCATTTCCAGTGAACTTCTAGTTATATGTTCCTTAGCTCGGTGCATAATATGGCCTTACCATGCCAAGCCTCTCTTAGTAATATACCACATGATCAGAGTCAGTTTTGCATTGTCCCTGATTTTATAATTTCTCACCACGTCTTCTTTGGTCAGTCCCTGACTCCATGGGGCCATTTTCATTTCGGTCACAGGCAGGCATTCCTCCTCTCTTTTTTGCAAGCCCCAACACGCACTACCATACAACATTGCTAGTCTTATAACTGTTTTGTACAATTTTCTCTTGAGGTCTAGTGGCACCTTTTTATCATGAATAACTCCGGACAGGTCTCTCCATCTAGACCAAGTCACTCGGATTCTCGACATCTCTGAGCCATCCTCCCTTCCCATCAATTACTGAACCAAGGTATTTGAAATGACAGTTGGCAACCTTTCTCCTTGACGTTTTACTACATTCTGATGGTGTGGTGGTCCCAATACTCCGTTTTCTTTCTACTGATCTTAAGTCCATTACTTTCAAGCGTGCCCCTCCATTTCTTGAACCGTTGCCAAGCCCACATAAATTGGTAGGGTTGATGTCTGGCGCCTGGCGGTCATCAAACTTTAAAAGACAAACAATTAAATATGCTTCGTTGATTAACAACATATATTTACAATTTCAATTATTATCTGAGGCATATGCTTCAATTTACATTTAAAAAATAATATAAAATTTGTTTACAAACAAAGTAGAGTAATTTTAACACGGTAGATAGATTCCATAATAAAAAAATAATTAAAAACATATACCAATCTTACTTTTTCTGAACATCCTCAAGGTAGTTCACAAGTGCATTTAGTGTTTCTTGATTACTCCAGCCACTCTTAGACATAAAAACATAGCTTCTATAGTTAGGGAAATGACTATATTTTCAAGAAAAAAAAATTACTTCCTTTAAATACTACTGAATCAAAATATCATCTAGTTCGTAAAATGACAGCATAAACCATTACTTTCTCTTACCCTCTCCACTACCATTTGGCTACTAAATTCCAACTGGAAAGAAAGCAGATAACTCATAAAAATCATATTTTTAAGGTGGTGACATTGATGAAATGTTATAGAATGATAAACAGTGGATGCATTAATGTTGAACAAATGGTTGTTACAATGTTGACAAAAATTGAAATCAGTTGAATATTAAAAATTGCCATAAGACGCCAATGTAAGTAAAGGATTCATGTAAACTCTACAAAACCATGAAATCCAGCTTGCACCTCACACATTTTGGTAAAGATACATGGTAGGTATCTACCATATATATTGACGTACACCAAAATTGCTAGCTAACAAAATACATAAAAAAACAAGAGTCAATAAACAAGATATCTACTAAGAATGCAATACTTTGTAAAGAATTAACTGACTTCATCAGACAAGCTATAAAGCAAAACGCTGTGATTCATTTATATAAAAAATACAAATAAACACACATTACTTTCTAAAGTAAAATAAAATCATCTTGTCTAAAACAAAGTGTACTTAGTTACGAGGCCACTGGAAAGTGAATAAGAGTAAATATGATAACAATTATAGTAATAATTGGTAATAAGGGTTAAATGACGATTAACAAGCTGTTGGTGCAATGTAAAAATGCATATCTAAACAAACGTAAAGAGTGAATTATATTTTTTCCTTTTCCGTTCTTTTGTTTCTGTCCAATCATGGGTATCATAAAGGCCCTTGCGTTGCATTACAAGATAGACGATCCAGAATCTCTCTTTTTCTAATAATAATTCATTGACATCCTCCAATTTAAGGAAGTTGTTGACAACACCGATGATAACAAACCGTATGTATCGATGTGGGGTAACGTTGTCACTACGGTCCTCGTTAAAATGTCGAAGGAACCGGCAAGTTGGTAATTACCTCTCAATGTGGCTGTCGTAATTTGCTAGACGTGGTTTCGAACTAACAATTGAAGCGACGCCTTGTTTTCCACATTCAGTACAATACGTGATGTATACGACCTTCTTCGTGAAACAATTGCTGTCCCTTCGGATTTCGAATTTTCCACAATCGAGGCTATTGTACTTACTTCGTCGACAAAATTATTGGACGAATCACGCTTCGTATGGCATTTGACATATCCATGTTTGCAATTATCAATCAAATCGGGCTTGACTGCGTAAAGATCGCCCATAACAGTTAGCTCTTTTAGACTTCTTTCACGACTGTAAGCAACCATAAGACTATTCACTGGATATAAGTTCGAAAGTAACGATGAATTTTAAAGTATTCCAATATTGTCAATAATAATTTTTTTCACATTTGGACCTAGAGGAATGTATTTCGTGCCAAAGATAACATGATTCTCTTTTTGTCGATTAAATCTATTGCGTGCTCTCTGTCTCGAAATAGAACGAACCAAATCGAATGATGAGTTCATTTTTACCGTATCATAACCTGCAATAACGTAGGAACTACATTTTTCTGCTTTCAATTTATACTCTTCATCAGATCCACATATTCTTCGAAGACATAATGCAACACCTTTCTGTGTTCAAAGAATCAAATTTTTATTACGACAAGTGTCGGCGTGAAGGTATAAATTATTGTCCCCAGGTTTACTATAAACTGAAGTGAACAAATGGCCATCAATAATTGTTATTTGTAGATCTAAAAAGCATAAAGTGTCTCCAGCCATCTCAATCGCAAAATTTAAATCCGGCTTTAAACCGTTAAGGTAAGACATAAATTCAATAAATCTTTCCACAGAAACGTGTCACAGTGATGAATAGTCGTCTCGTAATCTGCAATTTGGAATACTTTCACCAATCCTGATCTGTCATTCTACAGCCATGACTCATCAAGTATTCTATCACACCCAAGTCACATGATTGGGGATAATTTTCCACGATCTCTGTAAAATTTGCATTTATTGAATCAAAAACTGCTTGGCAGATCAGCAAGACCGCTAAAACTGCACACAAACACGAGTTTGGTGCGCCCGTTGTTTTGAGTAGATTCATTGTGGAAAATTTTTATGAGTCTGAAAGAACAATCAGTCATTATCAAGCAAATTCTTGGAGTCACGACACAAAAAAATTCAATCATGNTTATCTGCCAAAATATAACATCTCTGTAAAATTTGCATTTATTGAATCAAAAACTGCTTGGCAGATCAGCAAGATTGCTAAAACTGCACACAAACACGAGTTTGGTGCGCCCGTTGTTTTGAGTAGATTCATTGTGGAAAATTTTTATGAGTCTGAAAGAACAATCAGTCATTATCAAGCAAATTCTTGGAGTCACGACACAAAAAAATTCAATCATGGCAAACTTTTCCAGCTGGACATCTTATAAACATACACAACTTTTGTAATCATTATCTTATGATGAGACTAGCAAATAATACCAGCTTGTGCAAGTGGAACCTTACCAACTGCAATTAATGCATTTTATATAACAAACTACAAACTCAACTACACCTAATGTCGCGTCCGGCAGGAGAGGATGCAGGGCCCCTCAGGTCGTCATCAAGCGAAATTCCCACAACATGCCGGACCTATATTTACCAAGTGGTCCTACAATATTACAGCTGAATGTTAAAGGTCTAACCAAAGCCAATTGTGAGGTCCTTCAACACCTGTGCCGCAAGCACTCAGTTTTGGTAGTGTTGTTCCAAGAAACACACTTGCAGAAGGATGATAGCATCAAACTGAATGGATATACACTTGCGGATGCTCTACATCACCCACATCACGGGATTACAACCCTTGTACGAAATGATTTAACTTTTTCAAAGATTGAAAGATCTACCTCAACAAGCCCGCTGCAATGGTCGGCTATTGAACTAAGTTCTGGCTCGATCCGCATCGTAAACGTGTACAAACCACCCCGAGCCATGTTTAGCGGTCTTCCAGTCTTCCATCACCCCGTAATTTACTCGGGAGATTTTAATTGCCATCACACGTCATGAGGTTATAGAAATAGCGACTCAGATGGCGAGGAACTCACTCAATGGTCATCTTATGCTGATCTCAAGCTCCTCTATGACCACAAGCTACGCAAAACATTTTATTCTGCAATTTGGAATACTTTCACCAATCCTGATCTGTCATTCTACAGCCATGACTCATCAAGTATTCTATCACACCCAAGTCACATGATTGGGGATAATTTTCCACGATCGCAGCATTGCCTCACAATAATCTCGCATCCTGCTATCATTGAAGTCACTCCAACAACCCCTCTTCCAAGATGGAATTTTAACAAAGCGAATTGGTCCAATTTTAAAGAAACTACAGCCACTCTGCCAGAAACACTACCACCAGACAACTCTGAAGATGTTTATCGCTGCTTTCGAGGATCCCAGTCACAAGTTCTCAGTATGGCAAAGCGATACGTACTGAGAGGACATCAAAAGAGATTTGTTCCATGCTGGGATCGCCAGTGTGACAACCTTGTTGAAGTACACGTCCAAGCCACTACCCTGGAGGAAAAAGAGGTAGCAGCTAGCAATTTGCTAGATCATATTAACCATCGTCGTCGGGAGTCTTGGATCTCTGCCGTAACCAGCATTGATATGAAGCACTCCAGCAGGAAAGCCTGGTCAAAGATCAATCGATTGACTGGTAGGAAGAGACGAGCCACCACTAGGAATGCAGTCTCAGCTAACTCTATTGCAAAATGCCTTGTCAACAATGGAAAATATAAGGAGCTTGACAATGCTTTCACTAGAGAGGTTAACAGGAAGCTCAAGGAAGCATGGCACACCCTTTAGCCCGATCAAGACCTCTGTTCCCCCTTTTCAGTAGATGAACTGAGAACTGCCCTAAAGTCCCAGAAATCCAGTAAGAGTCCAGGCCCTGACTCCCTTTACCCTGAATTCTACAACCACCTCCACGACAACTGTATCGAATGGCTTGCCTCTTTCTTCTCCATTGCCTTCGAGTAAAGAAACTCCAGAAGATTTGGAGAAAAGCGAAGGTCGTTGCCATTTTGAAGCCTCACAAACCTTCAGACGCGCCTACTAGCTACAGGCCGGTAAACCTCCTCTGCATCGGCTTTAAGATCATGGAACGCCTGATCTACAACCGAATTGAAGGCATTGTTGACTCGCAACTACCTCGAGAGCAAGCGGGATTCTGACCAGAAAGAAGTATGCTTGATCAGGTATGACTTCTTACGGAGGACATTGAATCCGCTTTCCTTGCCCCAGGAAAAGGCGGGAACTGTTCTTGTGGACCTTTCGGCCGCATATGACACCGTGTGGCATCGAGAACTAAGACGTCAGCAGCTACAATGCAGTCCTAGGAAAAAAATGGTCGGAATGACCATGGTAATGATCAGTAGCCGTGGATTTACATTGCACCTTGCTGATGAGAAATCGAAACCTCACCGACTTATCAATGGCGTACCACAAGGGCCAGTGTTAGCACCAATGCTAT
>RDPX01000085.1:2213608-2230668 GCA_003991215.1 Morbakka virulenta
TTCTCCCTTGGCCCAACAAATCCGAAAGTTACATAGTGTATGTACCAGCGTTGTCCCAATCGTCGTGGGAAGCTTAGGAGTGGTGACGAAGCGCTTGGAGCGCAGTTTGAAAGAGTTGGGCATCCCTGATGTCTTGGGTGGACTCCAAACATCTACCATCATTGGAACTACCAACATATTGAGGAAGGTGCTTAACCTCTAAAGCTACTGGTCGGTAGCCGGGGTTAAGTTTTCTCGTCCGGCAGGTGAATACCATCTCCCTGTGCGGGCTGTCATGCTGGACATGAACTTTGTTTATTATTATTATTATTATTATTATTATTATTATTATTATTATTATTATTATTATTATTATTTACGAATGTTTTTACAGTGTAGGCCAATTCAAAATTTACATATTTACAAATAAAATATTTACAAATGAATAAATTCTGTTCTACCATTGGGTCCTGTTGATAGAAAAAAACAACTGCACTATGCGTTTTAAAATGGTTAAAAATAAATATATCTATCTTTATTCAATTAAATTAGGCACAAAACTTTGAGAGCGATTATACCCCCCTAGTGGTGGCAGGTAACTCATCAAACATACTGAGTCATAATAAAAACCAATTAAAAAGTGCAGCGTATATAATCAAAATTCTTTTGTAAGTTTCAGTAAGTGCTCCTAGTTTATTCGTTGTAGGAGAAAAAAAGAATGGATATACACTAAGAAATATTGTCATAAAGATAAGGAAACGAATAGTTATTTGAAATAATGAGGCTATAAAATATAGAGAACTTCTAGTGAAATATCAAATTGTATTTTTTTTGTTAGAATGTATTTGAAACAAGCTGAGCGGGGGCAAGGTTTGGCTGGAGAAGAATATTGCAAGATTGCACAAGAACAAAAACTGACATCCTGGATGAATACTTAGAAATCTAAGGAGTAGCTACATATGGCAGTAAATAGAAATGATGTATTTGGTGGCAAAAGACAAACAGGGCAAAAAAAATTCCAAAAGAAAATTATTACTTGCTTACTTACTTTTAATTTATTGCTCTCTGCACCAGATGGCCATGTTATTATTACCAGGTATTTTCTATTGATTTCCACATATGCACATTAAAAAGTCTCATCTGAAGATCTGAGGCAGGAGATGGGTACGACATTTATTACTATTATTAGTATTTCAATTTTTATCACAGTGTTACTGGTTATGCACAGTCCATTTTCAGGTTACATCCCGTATCATGAGAAAGTGTCAATATTACCTGCGGAGAAAACATACGTAGTTCTTTCTGTTATTTAGCCTCTTATGTCCAGTACTTTTCTAATAACCCTAGCTGTGCCCATATGGCATGGTTTCTGTAATGGTCCAAAATCTAGTGCTAATATGTAACTTTTGAATTTGTCCGAGACGACGCCACGTCCGCCGATGAGAACTGGTATTATTGCGACTTTATTTATTTCATTCTTCCACATCTTCAACATTTGGTAATTAAGACTGTAATGATGGTCTAGCTTCTCTTCTTCTTCTTCTTCTTCTTCTTCTTCTTCTTCTTCTTCTTCTTCTTCTTCTTCTTCTTCTTCTGTCTCCTTTCTGTTTCATTCGTGTATCAAATGGACATGCCACATCGATTATCTGGAAACTCTTTTCTTTCTCATTCTTTAATACAATATCTGATTTATTTGAGTCGATGCGGGTTTCAGTTTGAATAAAAAAACCCAACAATAAAATGTCTCGTCATTATAAGTACCCTATTGTCTTTTGTCACAAAATGGATGTGGTGCTTATCTGCGCAGTTGAATCCAAACTTGTTGCATCGGAACCAGTGAAGGATGGCACCCACTTTGTCATGCCTCCAGCTTTTGTATTCTCTTTGTGCTAATTTTTGATATTCAAATACCATTTGGGCGATTGTCTCAATCCTTCACGGCACATTCTGCACTTTGATGACATATTTCTTTGTCAATGTCGCTTTTTATCCTGTTTATTCTCAACGCTCGGTCTTTTGCTGCTGAAATCATCCCTTCTCTTTCTTTCTTTAGGTACCCGTTCTTGAACCAATTCCATGAATTCCCTTCATCTCTTATGCCCAATGTTTCTCTATAGAATACCAGATAAAGTTTCTTTTGGAGATATCTATTCTTCCTTTCATTAGTCAGTTCTTTCTCCCTACATTTTGGATCACCTTCGTCAGACACAATAACCTCTAACCCAACTTCTGTCGATAACCTTTCACTACTGTTGCTGATGTAAAAGCCAATACTAATTTTTTCGATCACTACACATCCTTCAACATTTAACAATCCTCTTCCTCCCTCTAGTCGCTCGCTTCCACTGTAATCGATCTACATCAGCTTGTGGATGTAACGCTCTATAGATGTTTAGAAGCTTCCTTGTTTTTCTGTCCAGCTCTTGTAATTCAAATTGTGTCCAATCTAATATTTCTGCAGTGTATCGTATGGTTTAGTCGTGATTTTAGTATTTATCTCTCTCTTCCAGCATATTCTTTATTTAGCTTATCTTTCACTTCCTTGTGCTCTATACCATCAAATTAGAGAATTCCAAGGTACTTATATCTCTCTTGGTCATCTCGCAATCCCATCTTTATTATTATTATTATTATTATTATTATTATTATTATTATAATATTATTAGTAGTAGAGGTAGTAGTAGTAGTAGTAGTAGTAATAGTAGTATAATCATTATCATTATAATCAATTTATCATCATATCACCCAGGTAAAGGCATGATTTTTCAAAATGTGTAGCATGGGAAAGGAGACAAGAGAAAGGCTATTGTATTAGACATGAGGAAGTGGAATTGACTGGTACATAACAATGGCTTTACATAAAAATTTTAAAAGCGGAAGAGGACGAAGTGTCTGTTCACTACGAGGCTAAAAATACATTAAAATGGGTCTTTAAAGGAAAATGGTATTAAATCTCAAGAATCGTTCAGTAATGGCAACAGGAATTCAATATAAGTTAATCAAAATAATAATTATTATCAAAATGATAATGGTTTCAAGGATACAAATCAATCATGTCCTTTCTTGCTAAAATGAATTGAGTGAGATGTTTTGATAGCTCAATTGCCAAGATCTCTATGTCATCAAACTGTCCTTCCAAGTCCACTTTTGTTGACAATTCTTCAATTTTTTGGAAGTCAGAATGCAGTGTATTGTACAATGGGCGAATATGCTGAAACGACAAAAGAATTAAACATATTTTAACTTAGCTTAAAATTCAGCACAGGTTTTTGACTAGCTGTAAAGCCGGCTGTTCAAATATGGCAACTTTAAAACATCATCTGAGTCACATACGGGTAAGTGTAGGCAAATCAGTGCCAAACAGTGGATACAAATAGAGAAGATGTTATAATTTTGCCATTTTCAATCACTGCTTAACTGAGAGAACATAATCGTGGTGAAAAACAGAGAAATGTAAAATTTTATTAACAAGACACATGGAAAAAACAAACTATTGTGATCTTTACAAAAGTATTACTATAACCTTGTGGCAAGCTTGGACCCTATACATTGTAAACTGGCTAATAGCCAATAATTAATAAGTATGGTGGCTTCTTAAGTAAATTCAAACTTTATAAAACATGTAAATCTACAGTGGCCACCTTATGATTAATATAACAATGTTGTCTTTAATTCAAAATCTTATCAGTGCAAAATATGAACAAAAACAACAAAAAACAGCAGGAAGGTAAAGAAAACCTTGGATACTACAAAGTAATAAAAGCACTCGAAATCTTGTTTGATATTAAAAGTAAACACAGAGAGAGAACATCATTTTTTCCTAACAGACAAAACTCAATTACTTTCCGATATGAAATACAATGACAAAATGAAATAATGATTGCTATTACTATTACTACTATCGCTCAGTATGTTCAGCTTTCCAAACGGCTGTGGCATCATAAATCATGTTCCTCTACGTCACCCTGTCCAGAGCTGCTGCAGCAATGGTCATTCCAAGCTTTTTTTCAAATTATACTAGTTATTCTGATTTTCTGTCGACCTCTTGTTTTTCCTTCTGAAAGCCATTCCTATTAGTAAAGCATGTTATTTGTATCTGTGTCTCAAAAAACCCCGCAGGTTTTATTGTTCAATCTCATTAATAAGTCTTTTAGATACTCCGGTATCATCAAGAAGGGTCTTTTTTATTTCTTTTACATTCTTTGTATTGTTCTATATGCCCATAGTTCAAATGACTGTAAATTCTGTCTATCATTTAAATCAAGAATGAAAAAACAAAAACAAAAGTTTCATGACACATCTCAAGAGAGTCCTTTTCAAAAACAAAAGTTGAAAAACAAAAACAAAAACAAAACAGTCTTGCGGCACCAATTCGGCACCGTTCATAATGTCACCATAATCGTGGCAGTTCAGTTTAGTATACTACATATCTCCACCCTTGGCTCAAAAAGTCATAGTCCTTCAAAAAAGTTGGATTTGAACGAGTTTTTGATGGTGATTCAACTGGCTGCGCAAATGGGGTATTGCACTGTGGAGGAGATGTTTCTATTATTTCTGCTTCGGGAAATATAACTCTGAATAATAAATATAATATAAATAAATATAAATATCACTCTGACAGTAATGTGTGTCCCAGTACTGAAGGCGGATCCTCATCTAATGGTTCAGCACACGAAACATTGTCATTCATGACGACCCTTTTTTAGAGTTTGTCGTAATGTCAGTGTCGTAATTCGCTTCCAACTCACTCAATATGACAGTCTGCCAGCTACTTTTTTCTACTACATCGGGGGCCCATTTCTCCCTGCTCTGTAGTTCCTTACCCACACTGCATCGGTTAAATTGAAGGATCGAAAGTTACGGTCAGTAAAAATTCTTGACAATTGGATTATTCTGCTTCAAACTGATGTGCTGCTGTTGATCTGGCTTGATTAAACTCAAATTTATCACTAATTTTAGATTCATCAAGAGTTCAGCTGGCGACATTTCAGTAGTTGTCTTTGGTGTTGTACGATATGTAAATAAAAACCAGTTTAATCTTGCTGCTAAAGATTTAGATCATGAAGAACTGAACATCTTTCTCATTGCATTTAAAATATTTGGTTAGCCCTATCGGTACTTCCTATTGGTAGGTAGATGGTATGAAGCACTTGTTACATGGGGTACTCAAATATTCTTCGTGAATGTACCAAATTCAACACTCATGAAACTGTGTTTAACCATGGGTAGCAAATGCAGGTTGTAAACAACCAATAGTTGGTAAGAATCCATAACTTTTTCTACTCGGAGGATAAACCTCCATCCACTTTGGGTAGGTGTCAATTACGATAAGAAAACTTTTCCAAGGAATGGTCCTGCAAAATCTAGAAGTAACCTTGTCCTGGATTTACTGGTACTTTCCCATAGGTGAAGAGGTACATACAAGTGTTGGCTTGTTCTGATTGCTATATACATTTTTGGCAACAAAACTTACCTTCAAGCAAGAGCCTTTATGTGACACATTGCAGGGTCAGCTTCGTGCAGTTCTTTAAAAATGTTTGATTAAAGAGATTGTGCAATAACCACTCTGGTACCCCGTAAGACAAAGCCACCTCCCACAGCTAAGTCATTTTGACGGGTATTGTATGGCCTGAGCTGCTCCTCCACTGGCAAATTCTCTGCCCAACCCTGGCAAACAAAGTTTAACACTCTTGCCAAGGCCGGATCTCTTTGCGTGTGCAGCTGTACTTCTCGTAATGTGATTGGTGGGTGCCATACTTTGGTCATTATTACATTAAAACCGGCTTTTGATGACTCTTCTGATGGAAATGACACCTGGCTCATGCAGTTGGCATACTCCAGATCGATTCATAACTGCACTCAGCTAGCAGCAGTGCCTGGCACTCATTGCTGGGACCAATCAATCCAAGTAGCAGTTTGTGATCAGGTTGAATAAAAACCTTTTAACAGTAGGGGTTCTGATGACATTTTTCAACAGCAAACATTTTGGCCAGCACCTCCTTTTCAATATGACCATAATGGCATTCTGCTGTCGATAGTTTTCGGGACGCATATGCAATCGGTCATTCAATTTCACTTGGTATGGTGTTAGCTAAAACTTTCCCTGCCCTACATGGCATAGCATGACAAAATTAATGGCTTTTGGTGGTCATAATATATAAACAAACGTGAAGAACACAGGACTTCCTTGTCTTTCCTAAGCTTTTGTTTTGTGCTTTACCCAATTCCATGTGGAACCTTTATGCAACAAGTGACAAAGGGGTTCCAAAACTTCTGCAAGGCTTGGAAAATGCCGATGATAGTAATGTAGCATACTAAGGAATGACTAATCCTCGGTTACATTACCAGTTGCCGGCACTTATACCATCGGCTCCAGTTTGGACGTTACCAATGCGATACCCTGGCTGTTAATCAGGAAACAATGGCACACAATTTCACAAACCATGAGTGACCATTTTTCCTTCTTGAGCCTTAATCCGCAATCTCTTATGATCCGTCATCGACTCGAACGACCAAGCGAGAAATGTGGCCAAGGCTCTTTTCCATTTCCCTTTGAAATATCACAGATGCAGAATGACCCCCAAACTGTGGACGAGTCTAGGTAGGTAATAGTCCCTTGTGTGTATTGACAGTTAAGTAGTCTCTAGATTCATTATCTAATATGAGTTGTTGATATGCATGACTCAGATCTAATTTTCAAGAAAAAACTCCTGCCAATTACGGTAGCCAGCAGTTCCTCGGTTTTGGGTATTGGGTAGTTACCTGTCAACTTATAAGCATTACATCACATATTCTGATAGTGCCATTATCTTTGGCAATAGAGCCATCGGTGCTGCCCACTTCTAATAGGTTACTGGCTGGTACACTACACTTTCAACAAGTCGACCAAGTTCTTTTTCACCCTGTCCTTTATAACACAGGGTACAGAACGGGCTTTAAAAAATTTTGGTTTTGCTTCACTGTCCACTGGTATATGTACGAGCGTGTCCTTCAAAGTGCCCGCTTTAAATCCTGTCAACAGCTCCACTACTTCACTACCTATTCCTGTTTTGTGTACTTGGTGGTTGTTAAACAAAGTTGCCTAGTCTAGAACATCTCTCAGAGTCAGTTACACCCAAACAAGGCAGGTCCTCCATTGTGAATTACAAAAATGCGTAATTTCTTTTCATGAACACCATATTGTACTTTGACTTCAGCAAATCCAAACAGCTTTTTGTTTTCCTCTGAGTATGTATGTAACCAGATGATAGTACGTGTAATAAATATATCTTTACCCAGTGCTGATTAAAGCAGGTCTTTAATAATCACCGATATAGACGTCCTGTTGTCTACTGCCATTGTGACTAGATGTATGTGGACTTCGATATCCACTAAAATCGGTGCTTCACTTGGGGTGCCCAGTTTAAAAAGGTGGTAATCCTCCTCTTCTTTTTGCTTTCCTACTGAATTCAGGGCAGGAATCGGTAATGTGATTTACTTTTCGTCCATCTTTACGTTCTACACTCTTGACTTTCTTGTGACACTTCTTTCCTGTGTGTCCTTTATTTTGACAAACGAAGCACTCTTCATTCTTGAATTGACACAGGTCCAGTAAATGATATCCACCACATCGAAAATACTTGATGAACCAAGCTCAGTTATAAAAATCATCAGACAGTTTGTTGAGTGGCTATGCAGCTGTGGTTTTTGCTGAAAACTTTGTATCTCGCTGGCTTGAGTGATAGCTGACTGCATGGACAATACAATATGGGTTGCTTTTTCAAGTTTGAGATCTTCCCCTTGGCTTAAGAGTTTTTGTTGTATTTGGTTGTGCATAACCACAGAAACTAAACGATCTCACAACATATTTTACGGGACTGCCAAATAATTACAATGCTAGGAAAGTCCATGCTGTTCTGGAATGTAGCATGCAATTTGGCCTCGTCTGGAAGACATTTTTCTCAGTTAAATGGAATCCTTTACGCCATTGGGTTCGGCTTGGGGTTTTAATGCTTTTTCATGAGTGTCACAAGTTCATCGTAATTCTTCTCCCCTGGCTTTTGAGGTTGTGTAAGTCGCGGGGGAAAATACTTGGGGCGCTACTAAAATATCTTTAGATCGTTAAAAATGACATATGGTGTCAGCGGTGGTTGATGATTATGCTTGGATTGTTCCTCGTCGAGTTTTCCTTCGCCTTCTTTGCCGTTTTGAGACCCACGCGGCTGATTACTTCATAAAAGCTACTTAACTACGGATAAGGCAGTACAGTTTCCTAAGGCAGAAGAAGAGACTCAGGCTCAATTAAAGGTCAATGCTGGAGAGAAACAAAAGCAAACATAGTCATACGCAGGGATCAGGTCCAAAGTAAGTCGCGACGACAGACCTCGGAAATTCGAGTTTAAAGTATGGAACAGCGAGTTTCCATTCCATGTGGTAAGTCACATGAGCGAGAAAAATCCGTTGAACATGACCGCAATCACAATAAGTGTCATTCATAAGAAGGGTCACTTTAAATGCTGTACAAAACAAGTTAAATCTACTAAAGAGAAATCAGAGTAAAGTCCATATTTTATGCACTCTAAAGAGAACAGCGACCATCGTCAAACGTTAACAATGTTGGTCAATAGACAGTTCAGTGTGAATTTTCTGATTGAAACAGGTGCACTTTATAGAGGCCACGGGATACCACTTAGGTGAGGAACTGCGACACAGCGGTGGTACGGTTACCATGAAAACAAGCAATAGACTTAAGGCAACGAGTACTGTAAAATTCCGTGTTGAACATTGGGAGGATGCTCATGTTTTGAATTTTATCATTATTGACACTGATGTATATCCTATTATCAGGTTAAAGAGTTGTGTGGGGATGCAAATAGTGAAAAAAAAGAAGAGTGGTGAACAGTGTCAAGTTAAGGGATAAAGTAACAGAGTACCGAGTATTGGGGCAGATTTAGTTTTGTTGAGATATTAGGGTGATTTTCAAGGAATTGGAAAACTCTGTGGTGAGCAGAAGTCGATGGGCTTGTAATACCAGTAGTCAGCTCGGAAGAATTCAAGTGACACTCCTGGAACCAGTCAAAGAAGAGCTGAACACACTGGTATCATAAGATGTAGTCATGCCAGTAATGAAACCAACAGAATAGGTTTCCAGTGTGGTAGCTGTTAGAAAGCATAATGGCAAGATACATATATGTCTGGATCCCAGAAATTTGAATAAAGCAGTTCGTAGGAGCAACTATCCACTGCCAGCAATAGACGATATAACTGCTGGGATAGATCACGTAAGGTGTAAGGTATTCAATGTTCTAGATGCGAAGGGTGGGTTTTGCTAAACATGTTTATTTGAGAGTTAAAGCTATCTCGCCATTTTTGCCACAGCTTATGGCAGATACCGATGGACAAGAAGAATGAATGAATGGGTTAGTAGAATAACTCAGCGGTGTCAGTGTAACTGCCTATATTTTTTATGAGTGGTTAAGGCGATGCCCAAAATGAAGCAGTGAAAGAAAAAAACTTCAAATTACAGAAGTTATGTGAATAAGCCTGGACTGGTCTGGTCTGAGGACTGGTCGAAGCTCAACCCACACAAATTGCGACTACGACAAACTGAAGTCAACTATACAGGTCACAAAACTCTGTCAAAAGGGGTACGGCCAGACCCTATGGGGGTTGAGGTCATGATTAATATGTCTGTATCATCAAGTTTAGCATAGCTCCAATGGCACTTGAGTATGGTTTAATATTTGAATAAATTTCTGTCCCATTTAGCTGTGGTTTGCAAGCCTTTAAGGAAGCCTGTGACTAAGCGCGCAGTTTAGACCTGGGTCCCATTACATGATCGGCATATTAAAGTAAAGTCACTTATAAGTTGTGCACTACTTCTAAAGTATTTTAAACTTGATAAAGAGGTAACAATTCAACGTGATCCCTGTAAAGATGGCTTAGGGGCAGTCATACTTTAAGACGGAAGAGCCAACACAACACTGATCCAGAGCTATGTCTGATCAAAAGACACGGTATGTTCCGACTGAAAAAGAACTCTTTGCAATTACTTTTGTATGTGAGAAATTTGATCAATATGTTCATGGGAAGCCAGTCAAAGAAGAGAGTGACCATAAACATCTTGAAACAATTTCAAAGACATCATTATGCTCTGCACTGAAGAGGTTACAGAGGGTATTTTTAAGGCTCTAGAGGTACGATATTAGAATAGGGTACCATAAATGAAAGCCCAAGTAGTTAGCTGATATCCTTTTATATTTACTGGTGTGCAGGCAAAGCATGGACTGTTGGAAACAGTCCTGAAATCGGAGAGTGTACCATGCTCAAAGACTTGTCAGTGAATGAGCAGCTGTTAAAAACATAACAAAAACAGCAGTGGGTTAGAGACTACAGCCATTAAAAAGGTTCATCCAAGAGGGCTGGCCTGACAGTAGAAGCAAGAGTGCTCTAGCTGTTAAACAGGGAGAGAAGTTGACATGTCAGAAGAACTGATATTCAGGGATAATAATGTGGTGATACTGCATATGATGAGTCAAGAAAAGCTATGACTGGTCCATTTATCAGGTCATTTTGACGTAGGCGGCTCCTTAAGACGACCACGTGAGGTTATGTTTTGGTAAAATATGAGCAGTGAGCTGAAAGATTACGTTGTAGGATATAGTCGTTGAAATATGTACAGCCCTGNCAGCAGTGGGTTAGAGACTACAGCCATTAAAAAGGTTCATCCAAGAGGGCTGGCCTGACAGTAGAAGCAAGAGTGCTCTAGCTGTTAAACAGAGAGAGAAGTTGACATGTCAGAAGAACTGATATTCAGGGATAATAATGTGGTGATACTGCATATGATGAGTCAAGAAAAGCTATGACTGGTCCATTTATCAGGTCATTTTGACGTAGGCGGCTCCTTAAGACGACCACGTGAGGTTATGTTTTGGTAAAATATGAGCAGTGAGCTGAAAGATTACGTTGTAGGATATAGTCGTTGAAATATGTACAGCCCTGAGCAAACAGAACTTTTATTGCAACACGAAGTACCACAACTCTCATGGATGAAACCTGGATGCGCATTTTTCCAATTCGATCGACGAGACTTCAATGTAATAGTTGACTATGATAGTAAGTTCCTTGAATTCAAGCAACTATCATGTATTTCAACTAAAGGAGTTATCAATTTCCTTAAGGAAAACATGTTAAAATATGGCATAATTGCTGAGCTTTGTACTAACAGTTGAACCAACTTTTTGTCAGCAGAGTTTTATGTTTTCAGCCTAGAATGGGACTTCAAACAAACAAAAAGCTCCATGCGGTGTACCTAATCCAATGGGAAAGTGGAGAATGCTGTCAAAATGTGCAAGGCCCTAGTGAGAAAAGCCATGGTGAGCAATTCAGCTGTTTACCTTGGTCTCTTTGATTTTAGGAACCCCCAACAGAAGGGCTCCAGTCCTTGCCAACTCAATGTTTGATAGGAAAACGCACAGAAATACTTATTCCAAGTACATTATCGATGTTGACGCCAACAACCCCATTACCAGCAAAACCAATCTTTGCACAACACAAAGACAAACAACAAGAAAATTAAAAATAAGCCCAGTAACAAATTACCACCTATTTCATTAAATTATGTGGCACGATTGAAGCGACCAGGAGACTAAGTGCTGAGAAAACTTTACCATTGTCATAAGTTTAATCTCCTGCCAAAGAATTGTATCCACACTGCTGTTGCCCTTCCTTTCACTGTGTTTTAGCAGATATTTGAACCATAACTGGAACCCTTGCAAGTACTACCACCCTGGATCAGCAAGGTTCTGGGAATAGCACCAGTTAAGAAGTAAGTCCATTCTCCTCAAAAACTCTAGAAGCAGATATTTGTGATTAGATGCAGTTTAATATCAGTACCCGGGATGTCAATGATTGTTAACTTTTAACATTTATGTTATAAAAATAAAATAACAAAAAGGAACAAAAAACTATATTACAAGACAGGAGTGCATTTACCCCCTTAGTCTAATTATACCCAATAATTGCATACTCTGTTTAACTACCAAATCAACCATCATGTGGCAAGTGTCTATTATATCATAGTTTACCCACAGAATGATAAGTTTCACCCAAAGAATCACTACCAAGGAAGAGGACACAAAATTTCAAAGTTAAATTTTCTCTTATTAGAAGTGTTTTCTAATGACTAGTAAAACAAAATTCACAGCAAAGAAATCTTTTTTTCAATGGGCAACACCTTTTTCTATAAATGGGTGTTGCCTTAAATAAACATTTTTATTTTCTGATCACTTACTGAATCTGGTTCAAATTAGGAGTTTCGATTTCCATTTCCCATTCCATTGCCTAAAATATTTTCCAAATCAATGCTAGATTAAATATGTTAAGTGGGTGAAAAGTATTATTTAAAATATTTCAATCCAACAATGACATTAAATTTCATACCTCTCTCCGTAGGAGCTTTTTTTCAACAAAAGACAGTGTGAAGTAGATTTTCTCTGCATTTGAAAGGTTTAAAAGAGCTGATAAAAAAGAAGACCAGACTGATCCTGGACTTGGTTTGAATTGCTCTTTCTCTTTTTCCTTAAGAAAATCAAAAGTTAAAGAAATGCATTGAACTAGTTACCAAAACCATTCCTATAATATAGATAAAGATGGTTGTTGCCTGGAATAATTACTGGCAAAAAACACATGATTTAATTCAACAAAGGATGCTGAACATTTAAGTAAAAAATCAGTTTCACCCCAATGGTTATTCCAATGTAAGATGCCTTTTACAAACATAAAAAAGGCATATTATAGTTCCAGCTCATATTTTAAAAAACATATATATATAATTTTTTTTTATGCTACTGCATCACTAGATAACCTAGGATAAGTATGTCTATGTCTCAAGTCTGGACCAGGACCTCAGAGGTGCAGAACATGGTGCAAGATTGATGTGGTGCCCAAAAGTGCTGAAATCTGAGCACTTGCAGCAATATTAGGGATCTGTAATGTTTCAAATGCTTTGAATATTCCAGGTGGTAATGTTCCCATGGCTCCAACTATCACTGGCACAATGGTCACTTTGGCTTGGTACATGCGCTCAACCTCCTCTTGCAGAGTTGAATACCTCTCTCACTTCTCCCCCTCTTTGATCACAACTCGNGTAATGTTTCAAATGCTTTGAATATTCCAGGTGGTAATGTTCCCATGGCTCCAACTATCACTGGCACAATGGTCACTTTGGCTTGGTACATGCGCTCAACCTCCTCTTGCAGAGTTGAATACCTCTCTCACTTCTCCCCCTCTTTGATCACAACTCGAACATCCATTGGCATTGCAACATCAATGAGCATCCAGATTCTCTCACACTTATCATTTATCGAGATGTCTGGCTTGTTATGCTTAATTCGGCGATCTGTTGACAAAACCGTGTTCCAGTACAACACAACATTGCCATTGCCCACTGGCATCACATTCTCTGGAGTGTGCTTGAACCAGTTCTCTCCTACCTCCACTCCAAACCTTCGGCACAACTCCCAGTGCACTCTGTGTGCAATTTGATTGTGTCTGGCAATATACTAACCTTCAGCCAGTACTTTGCACCCAGCTGCAATGTGCATGGCATCTTCATCTTTCAATCCACATAAGCGGCATAGAGGAGAGATTTGTTCGTGGTATCTTTTGGCTGTTACTGATTGTGTTGGCAAAGCTTGTTCCTGTGCTGCAAAGATGAGGCCTTCTGTTCCCTTCTTTAGATACCCGCTTTTTATCCAATCGATTGACTTTGGATGGGCAATCCCCTCAACTCCGCTAAGGAAGTTTTGGTGGATGGGTGCATCATGGAACTGTTCACATCTCTCCTGCTCTACTCTTCGTTTGTACTCCTCGGCCCCTTCTCCCCCTTTCACAATACCCTGCCTTTTCACTTCCTTCAGCAACCATTCATCACTTCCTTCGAGATACTCAGCCAGGCTGATCCGTTCACAAGTCACTACATCTTTCATAATCAACATTCCTCTTCCACCTTCAGATCGCTTCAGGTACAACCTCTTAACACTGCTTCTGGGGTGCAAAGCCCCATTCATCGTAGGGATCTTTTGGGTCCTTGTGTCCATCTTCTCCAGTTCTTTCTTTCCCCATTTCAGAATACCTCCACTGTACCGAATGAAGTCCAATTCCGTCAGTCTTCTTCACATTGCCCCTTTAGAGAACCAAAATACCACACTTGTCCAGACCAAATGTCATCCCTATGTCATCAGAGAAAATTCACACTGTGTGGACGAGTGTTCAGTTCATACTCAGACCTTGCATAAAGCTTCAGATCATCCATGAACAAGTGGTTCACTCTGTGGCCACTCTCATTCTCCACTTCCTCATTGCCAATGCGATAGCCATATTCACTGTTTCTCAGTATGATGGACAAAGGGGTCAGGATGATGACAAACAGGAGAGGCGAAAGCAAGTCACCCTGAAAAATTCCTTGCTTGATTGTCACCTTGCCTAGCTCCTGTCCATTCGAAGATAGTTTGGTGGACCAATGTTTCATAGTATTACAGAGCATTTGCCAAATATTTCAACAACCCCTGTTATTTTCATAGTCTCAAGAAGCCAAGAATGAAGGACTATGTCATAGACTTTCTTGTAGTCCAGCCATGTCATAGCTAGGTTCCTTTGCTTCTTTCTACAGTGCTTTAAAATCATCTTATCTACCAACAGTTGATCTTTTGTTCCCCGTGATTGTTTCCTGCATCCTTTCTGATCATCTGGAAGAAGGCTTTGGTTTTTAAGGTGTTGATATATCTTGTCAGCAAAAACGGATGTTATCAACTTCCACATGAGAGGAAGACAAGTTATTGGTCTATAGTTGCTGGCTATAGTCGCTTTGCTGACATCTTTTTGAACCAAAACCATTCAACCCTCAGTCAACCACTGTAGTACATCTCCTTTACTTATACACGATCCAAGATGGTCAGAAATTCGCTGATGCAGTCTGCATAACTTCTTAAACCAGAAGCCCTGGACACCAGTTCTTCTTTGACCATATGAATCCAAGGGGCTTCTTTGTTGTGCAAAGCTTCATGCTCCCATATTCCTTTCCAGAACTCCATTGCCTCTCTAGGATCGGGGACTTCAATCTTTCTAATCTCTTCATTCAGTTCCCTGTAGAGCTGCTTCTGGTTGTTCTTGAAGAGATTATTCTGATGATGTTGCAAGTTGTTGTCCTGGAACCTTTTGATTTTGACTGCACCTCTGTTGATTTTTGACTTTAGCATCTCAATGACAAAGAGGTTGCCAGCATTATCAAGATCATTCTTGTTGTTCATAGCATAATGCTCATAGTGGCTTAGTTAGTAATTTCCCCTTCACCATTCCTCTAGTTTGCTTAAGTCCTTCCTCCATCTTTTGATGTTAACCTCTATCCATCTTTTCCACCAGGGTTCTTTCCTCCTTTCCCGCTTTTCATGATTTTTATTCATTCTACCCAGTCTCTCACATATGGCAAATGCCCCTGCATAGAGAAGCTTATTTGTCTCAGTTATGTCATTAGTTATGACATACTCCAATACCCTGTGTACATTTTGTACCTGTTCATTGACCCTCCTACTGTCGCACACCTTCAATGATGGTAATGTATTGGAGCATGACATTCTTATGACCTCTCTCATTTGTTGTAAAATAAGTGTATGTTCCTCATCAAGCTGGTCAGCTTCCTGAAGATAATGAACTTTAGGGAGATCATCTTCACCATCCAGGACTTCACCTTCAACTGCACTACCTCTCTCTTCTCCATTGTCATAATCATCAACTTGACGAATCTCTCCCAGAGCCCCCTCCTCCAGTTTGACATCTATTTCATTGTGATCTCCATTCTGTGGTGCTACTACTCTTTCTTCGTTCCCAGTCCTATCCACCTTTAAACCTCCTTTTGCCTCCATCCATTTCGCCCTAATTCTTGCCTCAATTTCACCTTTCTCTAGCTCCAAGAGCTTACCTGTGTTTACTATGGCTTGGACCTGTGACCTCAAGTGCTTATTAGTTACATTTCGGCCCCCAAGTTCCAACCAAAGGCTGTGCATTCTCTTCATGTACAGAAGGATCACTCTCCACATAACACTCCAATAACATTCGGTTATCCTCTGGACTTCACTTAATCTTGCTGTTATTGTTGTTGTTATTGGCAGATGCTTTTTAATGACCAAGGGGGGCCTGCCTCACCCCATTATTGCCAGGTGCAACACCTTCAGCACTGCCTCCAGTCCCATTAATGCCGTTGTCTGGTTCATTAATTGTATTCATCATAATTTAAATGAGACTATGGTTTTAGGGGCGACCTTCCCAAGTGAATTATTCATGTCACCACCACAAGAGGAGTTGCCAGCCAAAGCTAAAGAGTCCCCTCCACCCATGAAGCAGACTAGCCCCCACCGTATGCCAACCCGGTATTTCTTGGTCTGTCGAAACTCCACAACCAGATGCAGTTTAATATCAATACCCAGGACATTATATATATTATATATATATATATATATTATTATACAATATATATATATATATATATATATCAGTGACAAAAACAATGGCACTTTGGTACCTCTTTACTGGTATGAGTCAAAAATTTTGATGCCTTTAAATTATAAATTTGAATGTTTAATTTCATTTTTGTACAAAATACTATTATTTTTACTGTTACCACTATTTAAGTATTAACAAAATTGTTTATCCATTTGAATACCCTGGTTTCATTGCTGAAATAAGCATATGAGACACAAGTGCAGCTATATATTATTGAAAAATTTGCCACATTTAGATAAAAGAGAAAAGAAGGGCATTGTCTTGATAGTATAGCTAGCTCACATGTGAACTACTAGCCTGGCATTTGAAACCCTTCAACACTTTGGAATTTCCATGTGAAGCCAATAAATTATTTCACTCAATTCAAATTCAAAAAATTAGTTATATCCTTAATCAAAAGTTTAATCCAGTATATGATGAAAGACTGCTCTTTGGTAGCATAGTTAAAGTTTGATCGTACTTTTTCTTAATATCCAAGAATATATGTGCAAACCAAAAATCTTATTAAAGGTCTTTTCCACTTATATCAACTATTTAAATGTAAA
>RDPX01000085.1:2231852-2279687 GCA_003991215.1 Morbakka virulenta
TATATATATATATATATATATATTTATGCTACTGCATCACTAGATAACCTAGGATAAGTATGTCTATGTCTCAAGTCTGGACCAGGAGCTCAGAGGTGCAGAACATGGCACAAGATTGATGCGGTGCCCAAAAGTGCTGAAATCTGAGCACTTGCAGCAATATTAGGAATCTGCAATGTTTCAAATGCTTCGAATATTCCAGGTGGTAATGTTCCCATGGCTCCAACTATCACTGGCACAATGGTCACTTTGGCTTGGTACATGCGCTCAACCTCCTCTTGCAGAGCTGAATACCTCTCTCACTTCTCCCCCTCTTTGATCACAACTCGAACATCCATTGGCACTGCAACATCAATAAGCATCCAGATTCTCTCACACTTATCGTGTATCGAGATGTCTGGCTTGTTATGCTTAATTCGGTGATCTGTTGACAAAATCGTGTTCCAGTACAACACAACATTGCCATTGCCCACTGGCATTACATTCTCTGGAGTGTGCTCGAACCAGTTCTCTCCTACCTTTACTCCAAACCTTCAGCACAACTCCCAGTGCACTCGGTGTGCAATTTGATTGTGTCTGGCAATATACTAACCTTTGGCCAGTACTTTGCACCCAGCTGCAATGTGCATGGCATCTTCATCTTTCAATCCACATAAGCGGCATAGAGGAGAGATTTGTTCGTGGTATCTTTTGGCTCTTACTGATTGTGTTGGCAAAGCTTGTTCCTGTGCTGCCAAGATGAGGCCTTCTGTTCCCTTCTTTAGATACCCACTTTTTATCCAATCAATTGACTTTAGATGGGCAATCCCCTCAACTCCGCTAAGGAAGTTTCGGTGGATAGGTGCATCATGGAACTGTTCACATCTCTCCTGCTCTACTCTTCGTTTGTACTCCTCGGCCCCTTCTCCCCCTTTCACAATACCCTGCCTTTTCACTTCCTTCAGCAACCATTCATCACTTCCTTCAAGATACTCAGCCAGGCTGATCCGTTCACAAGTCACTACATCTTTCACAATCAACATTCCTCTTCCACCTTCAGATCGCTTCAGGTACAACCTCTTAACACTGCTTCTGGGGTGCAAAGCCCCATTCATCGTAAGGATCTTTTGGGTCCTTGTGTCCATCTTCTCCAGTTCTTTCTTTCTCCATTTCAGAATACTTCCACTGTACCAAATAAAGTCCAATTCCGTCAGTCTTCTTCACATTGCCCCTTTCGAGAACCAAAATACCACACTTGTCCAGACCAAATGTCATCCCTATGTCATCAGAGAAAATTCACACTGTGTGGACGAAAGTGTTCAGTTCATACTCAGATCTTGCATAAAGCTTCAGGTCATCCATGAACAACAAGTGGTTCACTCTATGGCCACTCTCATTCTCCACTTCCTCATTGCCAATGCGATAGCCATATTCACTGTTTCTCAGTATGATGGACAAAGGGGTCAGGATGATGACAAACAGGAGAGGTGAAAGGAAGTCACCCTGAAAAATTCCTTGCTTGATTGTCACCTTGCCTAGCTCCTGTCCATTCGAAGATAGTTTGGTGGACCAATGTTTCATAGTATTACAGAGCATTTGCCAAATATTTCAACAACCCCTGTTATTTTCATAGTCTCAAGAAGCCAAGAATGAGGGACCATGTCATAGACTTTCTTGTAGTCCACCCATGCCATAGCTAGGTTCCTTTGCTTCTTTCTACAGTGCTTTAAAATTATCTTATCTACCAACAGTTGATCTTTTGTTCCCCGTGATTGTTTCCTGCATCCTTTCTGATCATCTGGAAGAAGGCTTTGGTTTTTAAGGTGTTGATATATCTTGTCAGCAAAAATGGATGTTATCAGCTTCCACATGAGAGGAAGACAAGTTATTGGTCTATAGTTGCTGGCTATAGTCGCTTTGCTGACATCTTTTTGAACCAAAACCATTCAACCCTCAGTCAACCACTGTAGTTCATCTCCTTTACTTATACACGATCCAAGATGGTCAGAAATTCGCTGATGCAGTCTGCAGAACTTCTTAAACCAGAAGCCATGAACACCAGTTCTTCTTTGACCATATGAATCCAAGGGGCTTCTTTGTTGTGCAAAGCTTCATGCTCCCATATTCCTTTCCAGAACTCCATTGCCTCTCTAGGATCAGGGACTTCAATCTTTCCAATCTCTCCATTCAGTTCCCTGTAGAGCTGCTTCTGGTTGTTCTTAAAGAGATTATTCTGACGATGTTGCAAGTTGTTGTCCTGGAACCTTTTGATTTTGACTGCACCTCTGTTGATTTTTGACTTTAGCATCTCAATGACAAAGAGGTTGCCAGCATTATCAAGATCATACTTGTTGTTCATAGCATAATGCTCATAGTGGCTTAGTTCGTAATTTCCCCTTCACCATTCCTCTAGTTTGCTGAAGTCCTTCCTCCATCTTTTGATGTTAACCTCTATCCGTCTTTTCCACCAGGGTTCTTTCCTCCTTTCCCGCTTTTCATGACTTTTATTCATTCTACCCAGTCTCTCGCATATGACAAATGCCCCTGCATAGAGAAGCTTATTTGTCTCAGTTATGTCATTAGTTATGACATACTCCAATACCCTGTGTACATTTTGTACCTGTTCATTGACCCTCCTACGGTTGCACACCTTCAATGATGGTAATGTATTGGAGCATGACATTCTCATGACCTCTCTCATTTGTTGTAAAATAAGTGTATGTTCCTCATCTAGCTGGTCAGCTTCCTGAAGATAATGAACTTCAGGGAGATCATCTTCACCATCCAGGACTTCACCTTCAACTGCACTACCTCTCTCGTCTCCATTGTCATAATCATCAACTTGACAAATCACTCCCAGAGCCCCCTCCTCCAGTTTGACATCTATTTCATCGTGATCTCCATTCTGTGGTGCTACTACTCTTTCTTCGTTCCCAGTCCTATCCACCTTTAAAGCTCCTTTTGCCTCCATCCATTTTGCCCTAATTCTTGCCTCAATTTCACTTTTCTCTAGCTCCGAGAGCTTACCTGTGTTTACTATGGCTTGGACCTGTGACCTCAAGTGCTTATTAGTTACATTTCGCCCCCCAAGTTCCAACCAAAGGCTGCGCATTCTCTTCATGTACAGAAGGATCACTCTCCACATAACACTCCCATAACATTCGGTTATCCTCTGGACTCCACTTAATCTTGCTGTTATTGTTGTTGTTATTGGCAGATGCTTTTTAATGACCAAGGGGGCCCTGCCTCGCCCCACCATTGCCAGGTGCAACACCTTCAGCACTGCCTCCAGTCCCATTAATGCCGTTGTCTGGTTAATTAATTGTATTCATCATAATTTAAATGAGACTATGGTTTTAGGGGCGACCTTCCCCAGTGAATTATTCATGTCACCACCACTAGAGGAGTTGCCAGCCAAAGCTAAAGAGTCCCCTCCACCCATGAAGCAGACTAGCCCCCCACCATATGCCAACCTGGTATTTCTTGGTCTCACAACCAGATGCAGTTTAATATCAATACCCAGGACATTATATATATTATATATATATATATATTATTATACAATATATATATATATATATCAGTGACAAAAACAATGGCACTTTGGTACCTCTTTACTGGTATGAGTCAAAAATTTTGATGCCTTTAAATTATAAATTTGAATGTTTAATTTCATTTTTGTACAAAATACTATTATTTTTACTGTTACCACTATTTAAGTATTAACAAAATTGTTTATCCATTTGAATACCCTGGTTTCATTGCTGAAATAAGCATATGAGACACAAGTGCAGCTATATATTATTGAAAAATTTGCCACATTTAGATAAAAGAGAAAAGAAGGGACTTGTCTTGATAGTATAGCTAGCTCACATGTGAACTACTAGCCTGGCATTTGAAACCCTTCAACACTTTGGAATTTCCATGTGAAGCCAATAAATTATTTCACTCAATTCAAATTCAAAAAATTAGTTATATCCTTAATCAAAAGTTTAATCCAGTATATGATGAAAGACTGCTCTTTGGTAGCATAGTTAAAGTTTGATCGTACTTTTTCTTAATATCCAAGAATATATGTGCAAACCAAAAATCTTATTAAAGGTCTTTTCCACTTATATCAACTATTTAAATGTAAANGCGATTCAACATTTGATATTGATCTGAATCTCTTTGTTTGATCTTTTGCCGTTCTCTCATTAATGTCAAGATTTCGGGCTTCATCCACCTGCTCTTTATTTCTTTCTTGATTGGGGGTATTAGCTTCTCCGCTGTTGCTACTATGGCTTCTTGAAGGACTGCCCACTTGCTGGAGTCTTCGCTCTCGAGGACTTGAAAACGGTTTTTAACCTCAACTGCATACCGCTCTTTCATCTCTTCGCTTTCTCTAAGCAGGTTCCATTGGAGTTTGGCATGCGGAGTGGCACGCTTTAGCCTACGAAGTTTGACTTTGATAGTGCAGACAACAGGGTTGTGGTCGCTGTCGCCGTCAGCTCCAGGATAGCTCTTTGAATTTGTTACTGCATTCCGGAATCGATGGTTTATCGTGATGTAGTCAATTTGGTTTCGTGTTCTGTCTCCTGGATCTTTCCACGTCCATCTGCGTCGTGCAGGATTCATGAAGAGTGTGTTGGTGATGCTCTGATTGTTGGCTTTACACCAGCTGATCCATCGCTCTCCTCTTTCATTTCTTTCTCCGAGTCCAAACTTCCCTGTCACCTGGGGAGTTTCTTCGTTGCCAACTTTTGCATTGAGATCACCCATCACTACAACAATGTCTTGTGATTTACATTGTCTCATGGCTTCGTCCAGTTGCTCATAAAATAGATCAATGTCTTCATCTTCGCTTTCTGCTGTTGGTGCATATAGCTGTATGATGCTCATGTCGAACGGCTTACCTTTGATTCTCACCAGCATGACTCTCTCTGATAACGTCCAATATCCTATGAGACACTTGCTGAGTTCTGAGTCCAATATAATTCCTACTCCCTTCTCATGCCTGCTTCCGCCTGAGTATATGACCTTGTAGCCATCTATCGTGAAACTACCAGAGCCTGACCACCTCGTTTCACATAACCCCAACATGTTGACATTTAGCCTATGCATTTCTTGTTTGATGTTGTGTAGTTTCCCGGGTTGGTACAAAGTCCTCACATTCCACGTACCGATCCTTCGCGTGTGTTTGTTTCTGACAGTATCTGGATGACGGTCGGAGTCCACCTGTCGAACATGGATAGTCCTACCGAGCGAGGTGCTAGTCTTGCTAGTCCCCTTCACGCTGTTAGTGTTGGACTTTTTTCTGTGCATTAACATGACTTTCTTGGCATTTTACGGTGGTGGTTTGCCATTGCCTTCCACCGGTGGCTGGCCACTGATAATTAAAACGCCTCTTTGTGCCCTCAGCATACCACGATGCGTTTGCAGGTTGCGCCTTCTTGCCGTTGATCTGTAAAAGATTCCTCCGCCAATCTGCCGCTTCCTGACTTTATGCGCTTAGTGCGAGACGTGCACTATCACCAACAACAAGTTGTTGGCTACCCTCATGTCGTTTAGCCCGCCAGCTGAAGCGGTTTACCAGGGTGTGGCCGCTGCCGCGCACATGCAGCTACTTGGAGCCAGACATGAGAGTTGAGTGACTTCGGGAGCCCAGTGGGTCCATCCACCCGTAGGTCAGCTGAGGGTTGCCACTGGATGGTAACTCCCTCGGTACACCCCATACACCCCGTACTACTGACTACTCTCTTTTAATCATAATTTGGCACTACTAAATAAAATTTCAGGAAAATCATTTTCAAGTTAAAGGATGTTTAAAAATTTCATTTAATTTTGGAAACATCTTTCAGCTTGAGAAATCATTTTTGAGAGGACCATAATGGAAATAAGGTTAATCCAACTTTTAATGCTATTCCTGTCACTAAAATTTGGGCTGTTTGTATAGGTTATCTTTAACTTCAATTTGTTTCAAATTAACATTCAAAAAAGTCTCAATTTTTAGCTTTTTAAATGATTATAAATTTTTATTTTGTGGCAAATTTATACATATATACCAGGGGTGACAGGCAAAATATTTCTCTTGCTATTACATTTATGAGACCTGGGTGGGCATCTATGGCCACCCCTTTTTTCCTGGGAGTGAAAAAGTACAGGTATAAAACTTTCAGCTCTTTGTAAAGAAACAAAACTAATACCCTCCTGAATTGTTAAAGGAATACATGGTAAGCACTCTTAGAGTTTAGGTTCACTCAAAATGATCTTTTATATTACAACAAATATATTCACACTTCTTACAGGAATATTTAATTTTCTTGTGGATCCTCTATATTCTCAATTTGTTATTTTCCCCTAAAGTTTTATCTAACACTTATTCTTACACAACAAAAAGTGTAAACTGCATGAAAACTGAGGGAAAAATTCATGTGTTACATCATCATAAAAACAAAACAAGAACAGAACTGTTATCTGAAAATCGCCATTGAAATACAGCGAATTCAGCTTGAAAGTCACACTTTTCTCTTCTGAAAAAAACTTGAATAAGAAATATAAAAGCTTCAGCCTTGCACTATTCTTATATTCTTCCTACTAGCCAGTGACTTTGAAGCTCAACATTCAACATTTGTGTTGATTTAAAAGCGGTTTAATTTTAGTGGCTGAAGTTTCATATTCATGGCATTTTATCACTGGGCACTTTATCACTTTAACCATAAGTGGCAGTCAGCCTCACGGTGTAGCCACGATTGTTATTACTTCCTGAAATGTCATAGCAGGGCCAATCTTCAAAAAAATGTTGTCATCAAAAATAAAATATTCTCTTCTCGCTGTTGTATGATCTCCCATCACAAGACATGGCCAACAAAAATATGTTTCTCTCCTCATTTCCACAAGTCCATGAAAAATTCTGGTAAACAGCTTCACTGGAATAGTTCTTAATAGTAAGACAAAGAGATGGCCATCCATCTTGTTTGAAGCGAAGATGTTGGCCATGACTCATCTTTCCTTGACTTTCCAACAGATAAAAAAGTTTGGGGTTACCCCAAACAACACTACCAGATACAACTTGATTCATATTTAAACCTTTTGGACCTATATTATCTGAAAATGTACTCTAGCTGACTGCAAAAGTAGATTTAATCCTGTGTTATGAACTGCTAAATTTTTATAGCATGTTACGTCATTCCTGTGAGGTTCACCAATGAAAGGCATCACAGGCAAGGATTCTTGTCTATTGTTTTCTTTGTAAGTTGTTATGAAATTGATGCCAGTCATAGCATGGCCAACAGAACAGGGCAGTGCCATTGAAAGTATTGAACAAACACAATATTGACAGCATGCTTTGACAGATTAGTCATTCAAATTGAACGAAGTGCAATTGTTTACGATGCATTCAAATATTATGAGATTAGTGTATTGTGACTAGGGGAATATCGGAATAGGAAAATGTGAGAACAGAAACTAGATCAACTTCTGTTATTTTGGTGAGAACTTTACATTTGTACAGTGTCACAGTGATTTTAGAATTAACTGCAAATAAAAATATTTTGGCTCTGACTAAAATTTGCTATGACAGTCATAGCAGTCATAGTGCATCCCACCACCCCTGATATATACATACATACATACATACATACATACATACATAAATACATAAGCATAAGAATTTGATTTTTTTGTAGAGTTAATGTTATCATCAAACTTATAAACTGCTATGGTTGCTTTGCAACAGTAAGAAAGTTGTTTCTATCTGTACAATATTTGTGGTTTAAAATGATGCTAAGATTTTGCTGCAAATTCCACTGACAGCTTTTGGCTGCCTGAGGTGATCCTTTCTACCTAAAAACATAGTTCTGTTGTCAATGGCACTAGCAAATTTGCAGATCTTTGAAGAAATCTGGCAATGTGGATTTATTCGTCCTTCCCTATTCCTGTATAAAAGTACAGGTTTCAAAAAAGCTAGGTCTTCAACATGGATCACAATTAACTAAAACTATATTTTCTCAATCTGTGTACTTACTACTCAATAGACAGCTTCTATTCAGTCAGATGTGATACTACAGGGGTAGTTGCTCTTGAATTATGAGCAACTACCCCACAATTTAACACCCTTGGCATTGTATTCACTTAACATGACAATAACACTCTGATTTCATGTCAAGCAATTAGGTCAAAAACTACATTGGAAACAACGACTGATGTTTTACAACACCAAACTGAAACGTATAGCAATTTTAATAATCCTATTTCCCAAAAGCAATGGATCCCTGGTACAGCCCGGGCAAAAGTCAATACCATATTCACTAAGCAAGTTCTAAAAGATTTAGGTCTGCATTTCCTGTAGCCTGAAGTGAAAAATGTACCCCAACCATTGCAATAATTCCAGTTACATGTCAGCAACGTATTAAGCTCATATCTAGCCTCAGACGACTCCCATTTGCTCAAACCATTTTTTAGAAGTGTAGCCTATCTACACTAGCCTAAAACAAAAGCATACCATGTATATTGACCGAACATTGCACGAATGCAATCACCTGCAACAGTTCTTTGGTGATGGTCTGTTTTAACACCAAGGGTTAGGGTTCAGGAATATGGATAACTTACTGACCTTTCTTCGAGAAAAAATTTCTAACTTACGCTATATTATACTTACCTGTTTCTGACATTCTCCACTCTTGAAAGATACTCTTAATTGTAGACCCGACTATTTTCGGACCGCATTCAAGTCAAGCATGTTACAAACAGCTAAGCAAGCTGCAGTCCAATAAAATTCTGAAATCCGTTTGGGCGACATTATTATGATTATTTTAACTAATTACAACTCTGCGTTTCATTCAGCCTATGAATCTACTGCAATACACCTGTCCAGAATGTATGCTATATTCGTTTACGTCAGTAAATTTTTATTACACTCTTAAAGTTTTTTTTAAATTGCTGCTTGCTGAATTAAGTGTGTCTCTTCTATGAATTATAAATCTGGATGAATCAAGAACACGGCAGTTACTTCTTAGCGACTCTGCACTGGCGAATACTTTTTCGCTGTGATATTTGGTGTTTCCTCATCAATGGTGGTGCATTAGTTAGCAACCTCGATTTAACATTCTTCACTGGCCGTGCAGTTTTTTGGATTTGGGATTTTTTTTGGTTTAGTTTTTTTGTTGTTTATTTGTTTTAACGTCATTTTCTCTCAGCAAATAAGACTTAAACGGTGCCTTTCAGAGGGACCTTGTTTTAACATTCTTCACTGGCCGTGCAGTTTTTTGGGTTTGGGATTTTTTTTGGTTTAGTTTTTTTGTTGTTTATTTGTTTTAACGTCATTTTCTCTCAGCAAATAAGACTTAGACGGTGCCTTTCAGAGGGACCTTGTTTTAGGAGTGAGGAATTTCTTGGCTGCATGCCCTTCATGACGCCAACCAATACCTTTTTCTTTTGTAAAGTTCCAAATTCTCCTTGCCCGCTCAGGGAATCAAACCCGGAACCCATGAGTTATCGTGCAGCTGCACTAACCATTAAGCCACAGCTCCTCTCTTTGGTCTTGTAGTGAGCAATAAAAACTAAAAAATATTTGAAATATAAAATAATATACAATTATATGTGTGGGGCAGGCAATATGGCAACTACCACGTATTTGAACCCATAACCAGTCCACTTGGAAAGGATTAAGGCCCTACTGAGTATTCATCGCGTTGATAGGCACAGTAGATGTGTAGTGCTTAAAACACCAATGGTGATGGGGGAGAATTTGCTTGGACCCTGCGGTGGAGCTACGAAAGTGCAACAGGAAAGGATAGTCTCTTCTGGGGGTTAGGTTGAAAAATAATGACACTGAACGCCCAATTCCACCCCTCGACCCCGGAAGGCTTACAGTTGGTGTCACTCGGCCGAAAACCAGACAAAAGAAGACGAGAAATTCCAATTTAGAATCTGAGAACAATGCACAAAACAGGAAAGATAGACAGTCTTAATAGAGAGATCGAGAAAATGAAGGCAGATAACATTGGCTTGAGCGAAGTGAGATGGATTGAAGATGGCAAGAACACTAAAGACAACAAGACCTCACTTTACTCAGGAGGGGATCAACATGAACGAGCTGTTTGAATGCTGATCAATAAACAGATAGCTGATGTTATAATAGGCTATTGGCATGTGTCAGATAAAATCATCATGGTAAAAATCAAAGCTGTAACATTCAACATCAATTTCATTCCGGTCTATCTATGACTTCAATGCAAAAGTCGGACAAGTACCAGAATACACCACAACAGGCAACAAGTGTGAAAACATACCCAGGAACAGATATAGGATCCGATGACAAAACCTAGTGCTCAAGCAAATTAAGGTGAAACTGAAGAAAGCATCCAACTAGATATCTACTGAGAAGTATTTCACTGGTTGAAGACAATTGGAAGAGCATAAATGATGCACATTGTTATGCAGTGGAGGCAACTGTGTCCAAAGAGAAAGCCATATTAAACAGAAGCAAAAAATAAATTGGAAAGGAAATCAGCGACACTGAAAGTGGATATGCAGAAGAAAAAGTAAACAAATAAGAAATACTGAACCTACGAGCAATCTGTAAGCGGTACTTAAATGTTAAACAGAATGTTTACATCTGTTTTATTGACCAGGGGAAAGCCTTTGATCGGATTAACCAACAAAAGATCATCGAATGCCTGACAAAAGCATCAATGAGAGACCGAGCTATTAAATTTATTTAAAAAATTTACTGGTCCCAAAAGGCTTTTATCGAGCAAACAATGATATCAAGATAAAAATTTGTATGTATAGGTCTACTCGTATCCTACGTATCCTACGCTGGTAGTCCAATACACCCACTCCCACGTCACATAGCTGATACCTATTTCTATACACAAAAAAGAAGCCACATCACTACAATCACTTCTATAACAGTACTGGGTTTGCAGCTTTTATCACACAACAAAGAATCCGGGCCGATGATATCATGGCCACGTCTGATATTACTTCATACACAAGAATCCCTGTTGAAGACACCTTACGAATTATCAAGGATCTACTTGAACACGATGATCCATTTCCATCAAGAACTCCAATAAAGGCTCCAGCTATTCTTAATCTACCACAAGTTCTTCTTAACAAAATATGCTTCATATTCAACAATGATAGATAAACACAAAACAGCACTGCAACCATGAGAACTCCAACATTTTCTAGGATTCTGAAATATCCATGCAAGCGTTTGAAGCTACAGTTCCATCAACAGCAGACCAAGGGCCAACTCTCTGAGGAAGATAAGTTGACGACGTTTTTCCAATCAATAAAGAAGATTATTCGCAAGTTTTTTTTAAGCAAATCAACAGTCTTTACTTAAACATTGTGTTCACCATGGAGAAAGAACAAGAAAGACAATTGCCCTTTCACTAATAATCTTGAAAATTCTGAACTTTATGGATTTAGAGGAAGCCATAGATGTAGGTATGATCATGTCATGAGTCGTTAGCTTACGACTCATGACATGATAAAGCCCTTACATCTACAATTGCCCTTTCTTGATGTTCAAGTGAAGAGACAAGCAGATTGCAAAATTTCTGTTACTATCTACAGAAAACCAATTCATAGTTATTAGTACATTACTAAGATGTCACACCATCCAGTTTTAGCTTTTCATAGTGTTATCATCACTCTCTTTGGAAGGGCAACAAGCATTATTTCAAAACAATGCAACCTTAGAAGAAAGGAAGGTACCTTCTAAGGTAGTGTTATCCGATATATACCATACTAGGTATGTTAAGAGACCATTACGAAATACTAGCAGGGTTAATCAGGAAGAAGAAACAGAACCTGTAAAGCAAATGTCTGCCTCGTTTCAAAGGCATCAGTGAGCAGCTAAGACGAGCTATCTGACAACATAATATCAAGACTTTATCTTTTACAATATCCACCCCCAGGATGATACTCTCAAAACCAAAGGTTTCAGCTCTAATTGAGGAGAGATACCATATAGTTCACAGACTACATTGTAAGGACTGGATGCCTCCTGAATTGGAAAATCAAAGCGTTCCTTGGTTCGAAAAGAAAAAGACAACAAGGAAGCTATTCAAAAAGGTGACACAGAGTCATGAAATAGCGATGGACTGCTTGACAAAAGATCATTCCTTTGACTGGGAAAATAAAAAGATTGTGGACAAGAAAATAGATACTACAACAAGAAAATCAAAAAAGAAACCATCCATGCCTACTGCATAGCAATCTAGTCAACAACTTCAGCATACTTCAGCACATCAATCAATGAGATACTGTTTCAAAATGTTACATGTAAAATGTTTCAGAGGATAACAGCAAATAACATTTCCTGTTACAATCTCTGATGATTTAAAATGCCCACGTCAGAATAAACTCTTGTTAGAGCTAGTGATCTAGCCCTGTTGAACACCTTCTTCGTTAAGAGTGACGCGCAGAGTTATACCTCTGAGAGCGGGCCTAATAAGACAATTATTGATTACATCACGACAAGGAGAGAAGGCCTTAGCAGAATAAAGAACTGCAAGGTGATTGTTGGGGAGTGCGTAGCTCCTCAACACCGCCTACTAGTGATGGATTATATCTATGTAAAAAAGAAGGAGAAGGAGAAAGAGGGACAAGAGGATCTGTTGGTGGAAACTGAAAAAAACAGGAAGGAAGAGACCTAATAGAGAAACTGGAAGAAATACTGGAAGACACTGAAGACGAGATAAAAATGAAGTGGCAGACAACCTATTCTGATGTAATAGAAGCAGCTAAGGAGGTCCTGGGAACATCAGAACCTGGGAAATACTTAGAGAAGGAGTCTTGGTGGTGGAATGAAGAAGTGAAGCAGGCAACAAAAGAAAAGAAGATAGCCTTTAAGCGGTGGAAAATGGAAAGGACGGATGAAGCAAAAGAGCATTACCAACAAATGAATAAGATCAGCAAGGAAAAGTGTGCGATAGCGCGAGAAGCAGCAATTGAAAACCTTTACAGGGAGCGTGAAAGAAATGGCCCTCAGATCATTCATCGCCTGGCAAAAACCAGGAACAGGAGGTCAAAGGACATCGACAGACTGCCCCTTGTGAAGGATAATTCTATGTGAAGATGGAGAAAGTCGAGACAGATGGAGCGGCTATTTCCACACCCTACTGAACATCAAAAATCGAATGGAGAAATTAGAGGAGGTACCACCGGTGCAAGGACCAGTGCAGGATATCAACGAGAGTAAAGTTAAAATACAACTTAAGAGAATGAAAACAAATAAAGCAACGGGACCAGACGAATTACCAATTGAGCTAGTGAAATGCCTGAAAGAAAAAGGAATATCTTGATTAACAGCAGTAATGAGAAACATCATGAGAGACAGAATACCACAGAAATGTAGAGGAAGCACTACCACACCTATCTATAAGCAGAAAGGAGACCCACTTGAATGTGGAAATTGTAGAGGAATAAAGTTACTCAGCCATAGCCTGAAGCTCATGGAAAGAGTCATTGAAGCAAGACTAAGAGAAATAGTTACCATCAAGAAAAATCAGTATGGATTCCAAAGAGGAAAGTCAACTACAAAACCAATGCTCTGCCTAAGAATATTGCAAGAAAAATTCAGGGAACACAACACGCCACTACACATGGTGTTTGTAGACCTTAAAAAAGCCTACGACACTATCCCCAGGGAGCTAATTTGGCACTGTCTTCGGAGAAGAGGGGTTCCAAAGGAGTACATTCGAGTGATTAAGGACATGTAGGAGGGCAGCACCACTAGAAGCAGCACAGGCTAGGGAAAGTCAGAGAAGATAAAGATAGAAGTTGGACTTCACCAGAGATCGGCTTTGAGCCAGTTGCTCTTCATAATTATCATGGACGTCATCACTGACAAAATTGCTGAAGAAACCCCTTGAGCAATGTTGTTCGTCGATGACTTGGTGCTTTGTGCAGATGATCGACTAGAACTTGAGCAGCGACTTGAGAAGTGGGGAGAGATGATGGAGAATGCGGGGTTAAAGCTGAGTAGGTCAAAGACGGAGTATTTGCCACCAGTTGGAGGGACAGGAAACATCATGATGAATGAATACAACTCGAACGCAAGAGCCAAGCTATCAAAATGTCACCAGTTCAAATACCTTGGCACCACGATCCAACAAGAGGGAGGCTGCCAAAGGGAAGTCGAACTGCGCATTTCTAAAGCCTTGAACAAATGGAGAGAGTTAACTGGAGTACTCTGCGACAGAAAAATGCCTCCTAAGCTCAAAGTGCTGATTTATAAAACAGCAGTGAGACCAGCCCTGATCTACGGAAATAAAACTTGGCCTGTAGCGGGTACTCAGGCAGACAAGATCAGCTCTTGTGAAATGCGCATGCTCAGATACTGCCTTGGAATAAGTTTAGAGGAGCACAGGAGGAATGAGACGATAACAACAGAAGCAGGGGTGATGCCAGTAAAAGATCTGACGAGAAAAAGGAAGATGGAATGGTTGGCCATGTTTGTCGCCGAAAAGCAGAGGATGACATCAGGATGGTATGCGAAATGAGAGTTGAAGGAAATAGAGGCAGAGGAAGACCAAAGCAAAGATGGATGGATACAGTGAAAACAGACCTTCGCTGGCTTGATCTGGAGAGAGAGGACACTAGCGACAGGGGCAGGTGGCCGAGTCTGGTCGAGCGGAAGATAAGGCAGAAACCCGCTACCCAGTCAGGATACAGCAGAGCAAGGTGAGCAAGGTGAGCAAGAGTAAACTCTTAAATGACAAGTATTATGTAACATTATTCGAAACTAGTTGTGATTTATAACGACTCTAAGATATTGCTGGTGACAGAAAGTACTGGAAGAAACTTTGTAAACACATTTTTGAAGCCGCACAAGCTGCAAAGTTAAAAAAGTCAGAAGCGGATGTACTATGATAATAATCATATAGTAAGTTGGAGACCAGTAAAAGATTAAAAAACTAAGACTAAATCCATGGGAATTTCCAAGTTCTTTGCTTTAATATTATGCTTTCATTATGGCCATGCTCTGCGAGCATGGCCATAATGAAAAAAAACTTACAACGTCAAAATACTTTTTTACTCTTACAATCAATAGAAATCAATTGAACGATGCAAATTACAAAGACATATTTCTTACAGGCTAACTGTTGTTGTTTATTAATGAATAACTCAATCTAGAAAAGCTCAAGGGCTATTAATTTAATTATTTTGTTTAGGCATGGTCTACCTGGATTGGCTTCTGTATAAAGAACCAGTTAAAGATGAAACCCCAGATTGGAGAGATTGCAAACTCCTAGGCAGCAAACTGGACACTAAGACAGATATCACACGTCGCAAAATTCTTACTCTCGACAGTATGAAGAAGGTCAAAGAAATATTTAGATCAAAACACTTCAGCCTGGAAATGAAGATTCGAACCTTTAAAGCATTTAATGCATCTATATTTCTGTATAACTCGAAGCTGTGGACCTTGATAAGAACTATGGAGAAAGAAATTGATTCATTCCACCGAAGAATGCTGAAAGACGTACTAGACATTCACTGGTTACGACTGATCACATATGAAGAAATATACAGAAAAACAGAACGCCAGCTCCGGAGCAAAAAGATCAGGAGACATATGAACTGGCTTTGCCACCTCCTCAGAATGGATCATAAAACACCAGCGAGAAAAGCCCTAGCAGAAGCCATCAAACCACACAAGAAGAAGATTGGCAGACCACCTCTGACATGGCTGAAACAAATCGAAAACGATCTTAAACCGATGTTGAACATCGCCATAAATGCAGAAACTGTTGAAGAGCTGGAGCGAATGGCGGCGGACAGGGGGGTTGGGGGGTGGGGGGGGGGAAAGAATTCACGAAAAAGGTTATAATGAAGAATCACTAAAGACGAAGCATTGATTGATGTTTAGGCATGGATGGTCCTGATAAGTTAAGACTTACCTTAAGAGGTTAAAATTAAAGAAAAGAACTTGGAATTTCCTATAAGTTTAATCTTAGTTTTTTCAAAGACTTAAGTTATAGGGAATTTAGGTGTCACAATTATACAGTGTGTCATTGTGGTCCATTTTGTTGAACAAGAGTGGAATCATTGTCACGAAGTAAAATTTGAATAAATATCTACTTTCTTTCAGAGACATTACTTATCGGTGTAGTTGATGCATTGGTGAGTTACAAGTCTCCAGAATTTATTTATAGGTTAGGGTCTAAAGCCTCATCTTCAAGTTGAGGAGTAATTATAATGATCTTAAATTTAACATCATTTCTAAAACCATGAAATGGTTGAAAATTGTACAAAAGAGCAACAAATATTCATTTGAAAATATTCTGATTATTTTTATACCAAGTACATTAAGGCAGACCAGTTTTGGTTAGTTTGAATCTTTCTATTAATTGTCTTGCTAGCAACTTAGTACAACAGTTAGTACAACGGGGAACCCTGGTGGTTTATGCTCGGTAACAGATGTCCAAGGTTCCTTTGATTTTTAACTAGAACGATTTAGAGCACAAATCTCAAAATGTCTTGATTTTGGGATTAGTAATAGCGAAGCCAATGGCAAGATCTAAACAGATCTCAAAATAATCTTTATATGTCGTTGTACCCTCAGGCAAGTTTTTAATATAGTGGCCATCCCAAATGGTGATAACAAAATTACTTTACCTACCAGTGCAAGTTAAACACTTTTATTTAAAACAATTTAACATTGTGAATGGTGATGAGTGCTTGAGAAGTGTTCATGGGTCAAAATAAAAATCTTATATAAATGCTAAATATGTTTTATTCTTCATTCTTCACATTTTTACCTGGTTTTACTCCATTTTGTGATCCAGGCAAGCTTAAGGCCAATTCGTACTAAGCCTAAAATTCATATATTCTGAATACAAGTCTGACAGATGTACCCTTAACAGGGCACTATTCTCAATTATCTTCTGCTACCTCAAAATTTCAGCGGTAGATTATTTCTCATCTATAACCAGTGTTTGACAAAATACAAAATTTGTTCTTCATGAATTCAGCATCGCCAATATCAAAACTAAAAATAAGAAAACAACAAATTTATTAAAATGTCATTTCTTATTGACTATTTCTAACATCTCTACTTGCTTCTATTATTTTTGCCGCTTTCTGGGTTAAAATATATAAAATCTGTTGTGGAGATGACAAATTATTGGCTTTTGTTTCCACAAAAATCCTCTCCACAGCTACGTTTTTGTCACAGACGAAAATGGCTGCTGTAAACAAAATGTCCTCCTTATTATCAAGCAACTCAATGGAAGTTTGAATATAACCTGTGGCTTACTGTTCATTTGGGTTATAAATTGTCTTTTAACCAAGTGGAGCTTTAAAATTATTGGTGTTTAATTAGGAGGTTGCATCTAAATCGGGGAGGAAGGGGAGGGGAGGGGAGGAGGAAGACATAAAAGCAAAGTAATTCAATGAAACAATTGTTGCATATTTGCTGTAATTATTTATTCACAGAAATATTTTAAGGAAGAAAAAGGCCATTTTTTAAAGCTGTGGTGTCAAAACAATCAACAGGGGTAGGGGAGTTCACATTATTTGTAAATGTAGTTAAGGTTTTGGGTGTATTGGCAAATTTGCAAGAGAAAGTATCTAGCATAATTATTTTTAATGTTCTCGTTTTTTATTAAAAAGGAATCCCAGTAAAAATCATTTTAAAAGACGCTTCATTTAATCATTCTTAGGCAGTGCTTTATGCATCCTTGAGGAAGCCGTAGGTCTGATCACCCAAAGAGGAGCCTTTTACGATGTGTTCAATTGTCTGATTTACTGTACCACAAAGGCATCCAAGGCTGTTTGTTAAACTCCACTTGTGGCAGTTGACTTTAGTACGGCGAACTTTTACTCTTGCCCTGTTTTGATTAAACAAGTTTTTCCTGGAGACTGATATTCCTCTGGGCAGGCTTTCATTAATGCTTCATAAAGTTTCAGTATGTGGCCACTGATCACTCTCATCACTCCTTAACGCTGCATGCTTCTGGTTGAGCAAATCTTAGCCCCTCAATCATCGCAAAACNAAGCCGTAGGTCTGATCACCCAAAGAGGAGCCTTTTACGATGTGTTCAATTGTCTGATTTACTGTACCACAAAGGCATCCAAGGCTGTTTGTTAAACTCCACTTGTGGCAGTTGACTTTAGTACGGCGAACTTTTACTCTTGCCCTGTTTTGATTAAACATGTTTTTCCAGGAGACTGATATTCCTCTGGGCAGGCTTTCATTAATGCTTCATAAAGTTTCAGTATGTGGCCACTGATCACTTTCATCACTCCTTAACGCTGCATGCTTCTGGTTGAGCAAATCTTAGCCCCTCAATCATCGCAAAACTTTACCGAGATTTCAGTCGTCGTTTTACCCTCTAGTCCCCATATAGTGGGTGTCTCAGTCGATGATTTCCCTTACGTTTTCAGCTTTTACTGTTGGCTCTCGTCGGATATAGGATGGTGCAATACCGACTACGTTTTATAGCTATGGTAAGAGCGCCAATTTTAGGATCCAAGTAATTACTAGACACTACCTGTCCAGCTGTAGATCTACTTTCCATGCATCGCATAAGCTTTACCATATGGAATAGTACAAAGGCCTGCTTGGGACCTCTAGGTTTATTCGCAAATTGGTATTTCCAAGATTGCTTAAAAGGTTGCTACTGGTTGAAACTTTCATTTGATTTGCACGCTCTTTGAATGGCAGACAACGGTCTAATGTGATGCCAAGGTACCGTGGTTGCTCAGCTCCATTTTGTTCCACATGATTTGTAGTTTTCTGTTGCGTTTTTCCTTTCTTAGGAGCAAGGCAAACACCTGCCTTGCTGGGAATGGTGGTTAAGTACTACTTTTTGAAAAAAGCAGAGAATACAGTAATCGGACAACCAAAAGGAAGGAAAATAACTCAGAATACGCAATGCTAAGAAATGTGGTAAATTTAGTTTTACTGGTGGAGCCGATGGCGACGTCCAAAATGGAATTGTAAAGAAAAAATAACATTTAATCAATTGATTAAAGCATAGAAGATGTAGCCTGGCTTTGAAGCTGACTGAGCAAGATCCTCTGACAAGGTTTCCTTAGCTCTGTCCTCTATCTCCATCTTGAACATTAAGCGTGAATATTTTGTGGCCTCCCTAATCCCACAGGGGGTTTTCAAGCACCAANATCGGACAACCAAAAGGAAGGAAAATAACTCAGAATACGCAATGCTAAGAAATGTGGTAAATTTAGTTTTACTGGTGGAGCCGATGGCGACGTCCAAAATGGAATTGTAAAGAAAAAATAACATTTAATCAATTGATTAAAGCATAGAAGATGTAGCCTGGCTTTGAAGCTGACTGAGCAAGATCCTCTGACAAGGTTTCCTTAGCTCTGTCCTCTATCTCCATCTTGAACATTAAGCGTGAATATTTTGTGGCCTCCCTAATCCCACAGGGGGTTTTCAAGCACCAACAGTAAGATTGATATCAGTACTTTTTGTACAAAACAATACTTAAAATTACATTTTTATTGATTTTTTACGCTTATAGGCCTATATCTATCTAAAAACAATACTTTATCATAGGTTCTGTTAACATCTATAAACAAACACTTTCATTGACTGGAAATGACAACAATATACAGGAAATAATAAGCACAACAAATATGCAAAAGAGAGATGATTAGCCTTAAACAAACGGAATTCCTAAAGGTCCAGGGTGGTTCAACCTTTACAAACGAATGAATGAAGAAAGTATGAGCAATAACTAATCGCGTTAAGCACTTTTCCCCTATACACCCATTATTAAAGTGCAACAGGGGCGCTTTTTTATTGCTTTCTGTTTCGACGTCCTGGGTTATAAGACAACTATTTTAACAAAGGAGTTGTTCCTAAATGTAACTTACAGCGAGCCACCAACAATTATTTATTCTGTAAGCTTCTCTTACAAGTCCAGGCAACTGGGCTACTAAGAATATTAGGCATTACTAGCAGAGCAAAATGTAATACAAATTAACCGCTCAAATGTATAACTGTCTTGAAGCGAAATGATTGACTATTGTACAGGTAAATTCAAATGGTGCACATTCAATATCATCAAATAATGTTCTGACTGCCATTACACCATGCAACGCACGAGTCAAAAAAGTAATCACCAACAGTAACTACTGTACACCCACACAGAGTAAGTATATCAGTTAAAATTTACATTCGCAACCGTAGTATTACAACAGCTTTAATACTACGCAACTGGATGTTCCTAATAATCATGCAAAGAATGATATATATTTTCTTTTACACAATTTGTGTTCCTGTGTCACACTTGCGCTTGAGCACTTTACTTCTTATACTAAATATTATTCAAGTCACTCTGCACTGCCACTGGATCCAAAGTGTACAAACAAAGGAACATTCCGTCCATATTCTTTGTAGTTTCTATAATGCTCGGTAGTTCTATCTATTAAGGACTAATTTGAACTGGCCTGAAAAAGGGAAAACAGACTGTGACTAGAATTACGTTCACGTACAGTTTATTATTTCAAGCGTTGTAGCTTCACAAATATGAATTGAACATTTTAATTACGTAACATGAATTTTATCTTAAAATTCGATGCGATACTTTACAATGTAAATAGCAACGAATATATTCGTTACAATTTAAGCTAGTTGTGCCTAATGATATTAATATCATCAGGCACAACTAACTTCATATTCATGTATCCCAACCATAAAACACGAAACACGACAACAAAGACACAAAACAATGGTACAGGCAAGCAACTTATAAGGGACAAATAATGAGAAAAAAAGCACTGTAAATTCTGATCTTGGGACCAAAAGGTTATTCCTTCTTGTGAATGCATGATAAAGCATAAACTAAAAATGCAAATTGTTCAACTTCTTTCTCTTCAAATTAAACGGGGCACAAAAGCGTATTTGATACCAGTGCGCAATCTTGAGTACCAAATCGTCAATAGATCTCTTCATAACTAATAAATCTTTTTTAACCAATTGCTTTTACTAAGATATTTTAAGTAATTCTATTGCTGAAAACAAAAAAGAAATAAGACTCGTGGAATAGCCAAAAACAAATAAAATTCAAAAAAACAATCTTATCACCAAAATGCTGTTTTGTCAGCGATACTGTACTTAAATACCGTCAAGTGATAATGAAATCAGAAACAACTAGTTCACTGCACCTTGAAACTAAAAGAAGTGTTACAATAAAGAACAAGGAAGGCATCAGACTACTTTTTCACCGAAAAAGGGATCAAGGCTTCATTGACCCCGAGGAATTTCCAAGTGATGAGAATGATGGCCAGAATGTATCAGCTGAGGTATGGTCTCGATGCTGGTCAGCAGGTCTTCAGCCAGATACCTACCTTGCTTACAAATTTCGAAAGAATACTTACAATTACGTCTGTGACTTTCAGGCGTCACATTGCGTGCCTTTTTTCGCAGGAACTAATCGGCGAGTCCACCAATAAACGTTTTATGTTATAGTCAATCTGAAAGTTGGTTTGCGAGGGCACCCAGACCTTCTAAAATCACAGGAAGTATAATCAGCCTTAGTTTTACAACAGCCTGACCCACGGCTATTCTGGAACAAAATACTTGACATCAATATCCTCATTTGGGTAAAATTTCTATTAGTCCCCTTTAACTGCCTCTCAAAGAAGATTTTCTGACCATCTCAAATGTGTAAGAATGAAGAAAAACACCTGATCTAAACAGACAACTTCCGAAAAGTGCTTTGAAAATACTCATTACAAGTATTGTTTCAGAGCTTAATCTCTTGCAAATGACAGAAATATAAATTACCAAGAAATGTGGCAAGAATTTGCTGACAAGCACAAAAGGTTTACCAGAGAGGAGTACCAATGTACTATAGAAAAAGAAAGAAATTTTATTCGAAAAAAGTGGAATAAATCTCAGTTTATACCCCTCTCACATGCATCTAGCATATTACTTCTTGTATCATCCCTAGCTTTTTCATTCACAAAATATTGTGGATATATTTGACTTCTAAATCCTCTTCTCAGTCATCGGCCTTGGAATCTCTTGACCTAACCTCTTTTCTCTCTTTTCTTTCTACTTTTTTACAGTTCCATGCACTTGGTGGCTTTATGCCTTGTGCTCTTTAAGCAATAAATGCAATTAAATCAACTTTAACCCAAGCTCATTTATATTCATCCGCTTGTTTAGTTTTTAAAATATTTCTGTTTTAGCAATCACGCTGCAGGCGCTAGAATGAAAAAAACCCTCTCAGTTTCCCTGGCAACAATATGCTGTAGTCAGTTAACTAACACTTCTATGCCTTTGCTAACGATTTTTAACCTCCGTTTTTGGTGTCACTATAATGAGTGTCACTAACTTTGGTGTCACTGAACCATAAATGCAAATATCCCATACTGCTTCTAAAAAGTCTATGAACTTTTTCATTTAATTTCCTGGCGTTTTAATACGTGAATCAACATAGCTCCCCAGTCTGATAGTGCTGTAACTTACATAAGTCTGCAATGATCACGAATAGTTGAAACCTTAGATATGTGCAAGGCAACATTTTGGACTGATAATGGTAGCATATTTAATTGTTGAAAATTGCGAACATGGGTATCAAAAAAATTGAAGTGGGTTGTTGCAACAGAAGACAACATCATAATCTCTGTATAAGAATAGTTCACCAGCAAAACGCAAGCAGCATTCGGAAATGGATTGAACAACACGTATATAATTGTGCAAAAAACTTGGGGAAAAAACACGTTTAAATCCTTAAGGCTCTCTTCGAATAACTGTTCATCCTGCAAATGACACAACACTAAGTCAAAACAAAAAAAGGATGCCATAAATTAGTAGGCAACAACTTACATGCTGGCATTCCAGTAATCTCTGCTGACACTTTTGCATTGTAACCCAGACCATACAGGGCTCCTCTCAGAATGCCAGCAGGCAATGAGAGAAACTATAAGAAATTTAAAAAATTATGAGTTTATTGTTCACTTGAGATACACATTATTGTAAGATATAAAAAGATATGAATACAACCTATAAATATCCAGACATTTATTTTTCACCAGTGTAAAACTTCTTTAACAAACAAACTAAATTTAGTAAGCACCCTCTATATAAACGCAAGAAATAGGTCTAATTAAAGAGAAAAATATAAACCGTTCCGGAATCCATCTAACTTTATCAAAACGCACCAACAAGTAGATGGTAATAACATAAACACTTGTTGGATAAAATTAGGTATTAAAAAATTAGTAATAGTAATAATAATAGTAATAACTACAATAATAAATGCCCTTTGGCAGACATTATAACATGACCTATTTATTGTTTTTGTAAACAAACTAGGCAATAACAAATATCCAGTCTGAAATCAATGCTGCATTACCAAACTTAGTACTAGTACAAAGGCATTTTTCCATGTATTGTCACTTATCAGGCAAAAAATAAAACAAAACAATAGAATAAACTGACATGTAGTCAGCTAGTATGAGTAACAAATATTCTAGAAATAACTTTGTTGCTACAAACTGAGACAAAAACTGGAGTCGCGTCTTTGGATTAATTTTAATAAGTTTTCCATAATTTCATCAATTTCTAAAAATAAAAGCTCAAACTCTCTTAAGAGTTTATGCCATGTCTATCCTAACAAACTATTTGGAGGGAATGAAATAGGTTCATTTCCGTCCCCAAAATGTGCAATTCAAACATTACACTATTTCAAAAACCTCTACAAGCTATTGTCATTTGGAAAACTCACAAAGTACTATGTGTAGAGAATACAACAACGTACGTTAGTACGACATTACCCTACTGATGGGGGAAAATTGCAGTGAGCAGATTTTGTGTATTAACTAATTTAGTCATTAATAAAGAAGTCAGTGAATATTAAAAATACTTTCAGGCAAGACAAATTGTTTACATTTATTGGTGAGAACATATACATACGTTTCAAAAATATGCCAGGAATTAAAAATTTCCAAATTCAATAAAAATTCTATACATTTCTTGTCAAGCTAAATAATGCCTTCCAATTTCTCTGTGTCCATAAGACTATGTACCCACTTTTGAATTATGCTTTTCACTACTTTCTATCTGAAACAAATTTCAAACTCCAATTATCTGCATTGCTTTTAAGGTTTCCTACAACTCTACCAACATAACAATTTCAGAATTTAGCTTATTTATATCCTTAGCTAGACTCCTAATGATCACCATATTTGTGTGGAAATTTGAGGTGGAAATCATTTGAAACCAAGTGGCAAAACTTACTCTTTGACTTATACATGACACGTCCTCTAAACTTGTTTACAACATAAACAATTAAGATAATTTCTGGAAATCCCTCTCTATGAACTAGAAAAACATTAGGGGCTCTATTTAGATGAAGATATGCATCACATTATAAAAGAAAAGAAAACCATACCAAGCCGATCTTCTTATTTGATAAAATTTAACAACAGCTTACGAATTTCTGTAACAACTCATTCATGATACTGCTGATACACTTCACGGAAAATATCACCATCTTTCGATGCAAAAAAATTAATCAATCAAATTAAGAGCCAACTGCTTGGTGTTTCCAAATGTTATTACATTCATGCCTGTTGGTTTCCCAAAATTATGCAAATAGTACAAAAAAAGATGATTACATGCATCTCATTACCATTTGGACTTAACGTATTACAAATAACACTGAGAATATGAATGGTATTGTCGGGCATCAAAATTTTATGATTACATGTTACAGTTGAAACTGATACTCGTACACAATTTAACTGATGGTTACAACTGATGATTACATGCATCTCATTACCATTTGGACTTAACTTATTAGAAGTAACATTGAGAATATGAATGGTATTGTCGGGCATCAAAATTTTATGATTACATGTTACAGTTGAAACTGATACTCGTACACAATTTAACTGATGGTTACAACTGATAATTACATGCATCTCATTACCATTTGGACTTAACTTATTAGAAGTAACATTGAGAATATGAATGGTATTGTCGGGCATCAAAATTTTATGATTACATGTTACAGTTGAAACTGATACTCGTACACAATTTAACTGATGGTTACAACTGATAATTACATGCATCTCATTACCATTTGGACTTAACTTATTAGAAGTAACATTGAGAATATGAATGGTATTGTCGGGCATCAAAATTTTATGATTACATGTTACAGTTGAAACTGATACTCGTACACAATTTAACTTATGGTTACAACTGATAATTACATGCATCTCATTACCATTTGGACTTAACTTATTAGAAGTAACATTGAGAATATGAATGGTATTGTCGGGCATCAAAACTTTATGATTACATGTTACAGTTGAAAATGATACTAGTACACAATTTAACTGATGGTTCAGAAAATGTAGAAAAGGAAAGTTTTTCCAGAAGCGTGGTGATGAAATGGTCTAAGAATCTTGGAATCCTGTAGCTTCAGTTCTCTTGCCTTGGCCTTTGGGATGTGACGAGAAAAATTTGTAATTTTCTCTCCACACAATAAATGTGGTTCCTTTCCCCTAAACTAAAATTATTGTCAACAGAACATATGACGATGACAAGACACCACATGTAGATTCCTGGTCTTCATAGCATAACTTCTGTTATGTACAAAACAATTGAATACAATCGTTTATAAACTTCTGAGGGTGTTTCATGCTACTTTTAAAGAAGAACTAAGCTGAAAAGTTATGCATCTGTTATTTTACCTGTCGCGCTTCATCCTTGTATTGTTCATTTGCCGATATCCTGTTTAATATTCGGAAATTATTGTCTTGCAATACATAAACACCCTTTCAAAAAGAATAAAAAGAAAAAAAGTACCGAGTCAAGTATGAACTCGTGGCGTAATATGAAGCTATATTTTATCTTTACTACCCCTTACACTAAGAACAGTACAAGCCTGGAGCACCAAAAATACATTAATTAAAATATTACCATTGTCTCTGGCATTACTAGTACCATTACCAGTATAGTCAACATAGCTATACTTATTATATGTGAGTACCATTCTAGATACTCAGGGTTATCATAATTCCCATAATTATTACTACTATTATTTTCATTACAACCCTTGTTAAAAATAACATTTTTCATTAATACTATCAATATTCTTATCATCATCATTGCCAGTTCCCACCATTATTTCAAAATCATAAACTGCATCACTAATATCCTGGCATATATGACAAGAATATAACGATTACTATTACCATCATACCTTTTATCACCAAACTATTCCAATATTTGGTCAAATGCAAGTATTTCAGTATTGAAATACGAAAAAGTGATTTCTAAACGGTTATCTATTTCAAATACTCTCATTAATACTGGTACTGCTTCCTATTGACTACGTGCAAAAACATTAACTCTTAAATTAATAATATATTTGTTATTAATCATAACATAAAGTCTTTTTTAACTTACTCTGAATTAAAATCTATCTGGTACACCTTGAATTTGATTCATCTACTACTTCAATACTTATTACATAATTAAAACCCCGAGTTTACAAGATTATGTTTTGAATACTGTGAAGTTTTTTTGGTTTTTATTATTTATGGCTTCATATTGTTTTTCTTAAGTAGTTATTTATTATACAAAAAACACTGTCAGAAAATCAGCCAATAATTTTTTACAATTGTTTACTCATTGGTTTTATTCCTCTTCGTAATTAAAATACAGAGTTTATGCGAATTTGTTTTTAATATTTGGACAGACGGGGGTGCTTTTTACGTAATCAGTCATTATAATGTCCCGAACTCGAACAAGTCTCGAACAGGGGTCCTTCTACATTTACTCTCAAGGTTTATACCCTGGCCACTACTCTCCGAAAAAATATTTTATAAGTCTTCTTTGCATATTGACCTCCCTTTTCTTGTTCCCTGAAAGGTGTACAAAGCTAAGCTCACTTTATCTTTATCCATTTTTTTCAATTGTTGCATGACTTGGAAATGATTTTCATATCACATTTATAATGTAGTTTCTTTCAAGTGAAAATTTTGACTTGCACAGATATAAATAAAGGGTTGCAGGGGTAACAAACCGAAACCAAATAATCAAATTCATGATCTGAATCTGGTGAATATAAATATGACTATTGAACTCCTCAAAACGATTTTAGCTGTCATTTACATCATCAAATTAACTAACCAAAAGCTTTCTTGGAAATACTTGCAAATAGGAGAAATAATATGAGCTTTTGCAGTCAAGAATTTACCATTCATAACAAAAAAAACAAATACAATAAAAATAATATTACACTATTAACTGTTTCAATAGCTCTTGCAGTCTTGCAGGCTGCAAATTTCTCATTTCTAAACTTACACACTTCTATTTTCAATTTTGGGGTAATTTTTGACAAAGAACCTACTAACATATCCCATACATTACTAAAATTCACTTCAGTTCCCCTCCGAAAATTTAATCACAGTCTACTTTCCAACAGTGACTAAAATTTGCACTTTCAGTTTTACTCACCTGCCGGTTTGTTCTTAGATTATCTATTTGTTTCTTATACAGTTGTCCCCAAAAGTCCTTGCAAAGGTATTTGACCATTTCCAGTTCATCTCTAAATCTCGATATGTCTTTTGTTAACCTGAAAGTTGTAGATTATATAAGAAACTCTTAGTAGAAATTCTCTGTCTGCCCAATTTTCTTAATTCTCATGTTCTAATATTACGGATTATTATGTTATGGCAAAATAACAATACCACCACTGCCATAAAACCAGTCTGAGAAGAGATCTTGCATTTCAGTAGCTGTATGCATACAAACACAAACACACATACATGTATATAAAAAAAATATATATATATATATATATATAGCATATGTGTACAAACTATATACAAATTTAAGCTAGAATATTTAATATTAAAGCTATCAGTTACTTACTTACTGCTATCTAAGCTAGAATGCAGAGTAGCAATAAAGTTCCCCTACTGTCTGCTCTGGACCGGCTTTATGACAATACCCAAGGTGTGGTTCAGGTCTTCAACTCATTTTAGGTAGCACAATGCCAGTTGTTCTTGAGTCTTATTCTTTTCCTCTTTTGCTCTGGTTTCTGGTGAGGTGATGTGCATGTAATATTTCCTGGCTTCTTTCAAAGGGCATGTTCAATCCAACTCCAGTATTTTCTCAATAAGATATTTCCCATGCTTTTCTTGATGATAATAATCAAGCAGCTGGTTCTTTTTGAGATTGTCTTTGTTTTAAGAGATAAACATGATCCTTTGGTGGTGCTTGATAAAGTCTGGTATTTTTCAAGAGAACTATCCTTGTCTCATATTCCCCATTCTAATCATGTATAGTCAAATTGGCATGACATCTTAAAATACCTCTCTACTAGTTTGATAGTGTGTATCATTAAAGTATTTACTAAACTGTCAATAGGTAGATATCCATCAATAAAACATATGCTACAGTTGCATTGGACAACCTTACTTTTGTAAGTAAGAACAGATACCTACAAAACATTACTTCTACAAATATTTTCAATTAAAATTCTTCTTTTGTTAGGAATAAAAAATAGTGCCAATGAAAACCAAAGCTGCAACATTTAAAAATCATTAACAATCATCACACTAGCCTAATGATTCTCTAATAAAAATGAAACTTTGAGTTGCCGAAAAAGTCTAATATCTTGATTTGATTGAAATATTTATAAAATTATTGGTGGTTTAAACAGTATGACGTTTAAACAGTATGACATTTCTTACCTCTGAATACATTAAGAGTTTCACTATCACGGATATCAGGGTGACTGACAACCATGACAAAAAGGCTCTTTACTTGATCACAAGAAAATAATACTGCCCCCAGATATACAATTGTTACTTGAATGGAAATTTCAAATGAAATTATTAACTGCTAATTCAGACATTTAAGACTTAACAATAGTTCATCAAGAGTTCACAAAAAGCATCCTGATTTCACTTCATATTGCTAACAAATAGTTTATATCACTTTTTACTAAAAATAAGACCAGTGGCTTTGTACATAAAGATTACCTTTCTATTATGCTTTGCCCAACACGAAAGCCTATTTGATCAAGTGTAGAATCTGCTTCAACCTATATTGAAAAAGGCAAAAATTACTTTGGAATAATTTTTATTGTTTAACACCCACAGAAAAATCTTAAGGTCAAGTTGCAACTGGTGTTATTCACTATTAGTACTGATAACTTTGTCATGATGTTTAGTCAAGCTTTATGGTGTCCAATGCAAATATTGCAAGAAGTTTATTAGTTGGGACCAACATATTTGAGGATGTAGGTTGAGGCTTCTATTTAATGACATTCCTGACGTGCTTGAGACTCCCTAAAAATTTAAAGCAAATATTCAAAGACATCAAAAGTACTGATGACCCTCCAGATATTAGGGAAGGCAATAAGAAGAAGATATAGAATATTCTTATTGTGGTCATGTGTGCCAAGGACTCTAACGATTACAAGCTCATAAGCATGCATAGAGTATTCTTAATGTAAGTTATATCAAAGCTTTATTAAAATATTGATTAAGTGAGGGCAAAGATTCCAACAAACTTTGTGATAACTTTAAAAAATTTGATGGCATAAAATTATTATCAACAACAGAAAAGTGGGGATTAGCATATGATCACTTCAAAGTTATCTTCAATGATGATAAAACTGATCATCTTTATAAATATGTAATAGGTCCCCACCTAGCTTGGTACTTACGTGGGGACTTAACAATTATTAGAAAAATGTGATCTTCAGATCTGATCAAATTAGTGTGGCTGCTTTAAAAAATGTCCAATGTTATTAACTACCTTATAGAAAGCGATTAAACAGTCTTGGAAATAAAAACAAAAACCAACTTAATGGAAGTCTGGTTTGACCATACTGGAGTACAAAAAATGGCAAGCAACTGACCTTGATAATTTCCATCTAATTACCCTGGCTCCCATTATGTTGAAGGTGACCACATTGTGGATGTATGACCACATCTACAAATTCTTAGCCTCTAACATGCAACAATTTTTCAATGAAAAGCTTTTGGTCTGAAGTTTTGGGAGCAGTTGAACAAAGTCTCTATCTTGCATAATAGATAAAGCAAGGATAAATTGGCAAGGTCTATGCATAACCCCAATGATTTACATAATAACTTTAAAGAGGTGCATCACAGCATTATAAAGTTATGAAATTCCAGTACCAGTGATTTATCCAATGGCATTTTGATACTGGTGTACTGGTATGGATGTTCAAACTATGATCCCCAAAACCAGATAAAATTTAATCTTTAAATTTCATTATTCTTGTTGATAAATAAAAACTATTGGGAAAAGAATATAATGCTAAATTTAAACAATGGTGAACATATGAAATATATATTACTATGCCTTGTAATTAGTATAAGCCCTGCTAAGATCTCTCATCATAGGGTGCCTTAGTGCATCCCTAAGGTGAGAATGAATTCCATAGTCACACCTCCATGCCACATTAATGAGGATGTTAAATTGGGGACATGGGCTAGGGTGGACATGACATCAGTCATGACAAAAGTGGCACAGGCAAAAGTGACTGGTGCAATATTGAAACTAGCTCTCAACATTCTCACTCCAAAGGAGTCACAGACTAGACTGGTCTGGCTGGAGAGCTGTAAAACCTCCTGGGAGAAAGAAAACTCCTGCAATTGTCTAAGGGAAGAAACCCTGACAGAAATTCAACCCCCTTCAGAATTGAAGGTTGGGCATTAGGCTAGTCATCAGATCCTGGAAGCCTGATTATAGAAACCACAAGCACTCAAATGAATCCACAACCCCTTGGAGAGGCAATGGTTCCTGACCTCAAAAGGGAAGGAAACATGGCATGCTTAAGTGAAAGCCTAGAGGAAGCTCAAGAGCCAATTATACCACTTGTCAATCTAAAGACCAAATTTGCCATTGGCAACTGGAATATCAGAACCATGTACACCTCTGGGAAAGCCACTCAGATTACCTGGGAAATCCATAAAGCACAAATAGAAATACTAGGGATCAGTGAGAGTAGATAGACTGGTTCTGGCAAGACAAAGCTCACTACTGGCGAGACCGACCTCTACTCAGGTAGAGATGATGATGTCCACATATTGTGAGTTGCCATCATGATGTCAAAATGTGCAACTGCAGCACTCATACACTGGTTGCCAGTCAGTGAGAGGATTATAAAAGGAAGATTCTTCAGCAAACACATCAAGCTGACAGTTACCCGTGCATACTCACCAACCAATGAGGCTGATGACACTGACAAAGACAACTCTTATGAAACGCTCTGCCTGAAACTAAGCAATAAGTACCAAGCACTAGAGGTGAAGGTACCAGACCTGCAAGATGACAGTGACTCCACTGAAACACTAAATGCCAGAATGGAAAAAGCATACAATGACACTGCAAAAGAAGTGCTAGGGCACAAGAAGAAAAAAGCCTAACCCTGGATTAGTCAGGAAGCTAGGGAACTTTTCAATCAGAGGAAAGAGATGCACCTCAAGATAGAAGGAACCAGATCAGAGAGACTGAAGAAGGGATACAGGACAGAGTACAGGGAAAAAGACAGAGGTGAAGAGATGGATCAAAAGAGTTAAGAAAGAGTGGCTGGAGAGCATCAAAAAAGAAGCAGTGGAGGCAGCAAATGAGGACATTAAACAGCCTGACTGATATACTTTGTAACAAAAAAACACGACAAAGTGCTACCATCAAAGATAAGAATGGGAAAATCATCACCAACAGTGAAGGCTGGAGAAAATGATAGCAGGGGCATTTCAGTGAGATCCTCAACTGTGATGAACCAAGAAACCCTATAATAGAGGAAGGCACTGAAGAATATGAGATCGCTGACATCAGAACAGATCCACCCACACTTGCAGAAGTCCAAAATGCCATAAGAAAGCTGAAGAATGACAAAGGAGCTGGGGAAGATCTCATGCTGGTGGAGCTGTTGAAAGCAGACATAGATTTCACAGTAGGGAAGATGGAACCGGTCTTAGATGAAGTCTGGAGACAGGGGAGGACAACAAGAAGATGGAGAAGAGGCCTCATAATCAAGATGCCAAAGAAGGGAGACCTGAGGAACTGTAAGAACTGGTGTGTTATTACTCAGGCAGATCCTGGTTTGCAGGATTAAGAGTGGTGTATACAGCAGATTGAGGAAGGAATAGGCAAGCTTTAGAACAGGGCAAGGCACCACTGACCAAATCTTCTTTTTGCAAAATATCATTGAGCTCTACAACAAATGGCAAGCTCCACTGTACATCAACTTCATCAATTTTGAAAAAGCTTTCAACTCAGTACACAGAGAGAGCCTTTGGACTATAATGAAGATGTACTGCATACCCAAGAAGATCATTGCAGTAGTGAAAGCCTTATATGACAATTTTGAAAGAGCCAACGGCAAGAACAACACCACAGACTGGTTCAAGATCAAGACTTGGGTGAAACAGGGGTGAAACATGTCTGGTACCCTGTTCCTACTCATCATTGACTAGATCATGAGGACTGTGGGAAATGAAGAGAATGGCATTAGGTGCAAGTTCACAATGAAGCTAGACAACCTTGACTTTGGCAACAACATCACACTAGTCTCATCAACAAAACACCAGATACAGCAGAAGACTCATGGGCTGTTGGAGAATGGAGAGCACACATGCCTTACGGGAAACAGTGAGAAATGCAAGGTCCTCAGAATGAATGCCAGAAATCATGACCACATCACAATGAATGGAGAACCAGTGCAATATGTCAAAAGGTTTGTATACCTAGGAGCATATGTCTCCAACATCGGAGGTGGCACCATGGACTTCAAAAACAGACTAGCCAAACCCTGAGCTACATTTGTCTGTCTCCAGAAGATCTGGAAGTCTAACAACATCTGCTATAACACTAAGCTGAGGATGTTCAGAACTCTAATAACAAACATCCTGATGTATGACTGTGAAATATGGAAGAAGACCAAAGAAGCCAACAAGAAACTGGACATCTTCCAGACAAAATGCCTGAGGCAAACTCTGAAGATACAGTAGCAGGAACACACAACAAACAAAGTTGTATTGGAGAGAGACAGGATGAAGAGCATGAGCAGTGGATTGACAAGAAGGAGGTGGAAATACATTTGCCACCTACCAAGGAAAGATCCAAATGGTGACAATATGACAGCCTTGACCAAGGCCTCTGAGGGGATGAGAAAGTGCAGGAAGCAAAAAAACACCTGGAGAAGAACTGTTGATTACGAGAGACATACTGGTGGATGGAGATCCTGGAATGAGGAGTGCACCACAGTCGTTGACAGGGCACCGTGGAGGCAGAGTGTGTATGACTTATGTGCCACATGGTGCAAAGTGGATAGGTAAGGTAAGGTAATTAGTGTAATGAAATGCTTATTGAGCCCCATTGTAGATGATTATACCTCCTGTGTGGTGTACACTAACCTAGTTATAAATATACCTGAGTCTTAAAAGTAAGTTTGGTTGGTCAAATGCATAACTTTTTTCTTAATTAACCTTTTCAGATCAATTGGATTCACATGAAAATAACTAAGTCTTTTGTGAGATATGCAAATGGATTTGGAAGGCTAACCTCCAGGTTTCAAACTGGAACCAGCTTATGGAAATAAAAAAGCAAAGCAAAATTAGAAAATTTTGTCACTGAAAACTGACAACTACCATGTACTAGCTCCTGGAATAAGGTGTTCTTACACTGATATTACATCTGCCCACTAAAGAAGTTAGCCCCTTGTGCTATAGTGACACACATACAGCACCACATCCTTAACTAATGTTTGGTTGCTGCCAACAACAAAGATACACATGGCAACATAACTTAGTGCTGAACACAATTATGTACTACATTTCACCAATTTTCTCTCCTTCTATTAAACTGTTGGTTGATATCTCTGGGTATGTGAACACTGACACACTTTTTACATGCACATTTCAAATCAGTTTATTAATGGTAACTCTTTCAAAACACTTTACAAAAGCAAAACAAATTATTGGTGTGATATTTCAAAGTATAAGACAATAATAGCCATACAAATTAGGTTAAAATATTACCCTCTAGCTATATCTATATATGGAAAGTTATGGAGCAGTGAGGCTATAATACTAGCACAAAAGTTTTAAATAAAATGACATTTAGCTTTTACCCCCTTCCAGTTCATATTTTACAAGGACTTGTTTATGAGGAAAAAGAGATTTGGGTTGTAATAGACATAGTTCATACTTTGCATTCCACACACTTCTACCAGTGCAATTTTTTTTCAACATCATTTCTTTAGTTGCAAAAACAATTTACCACAGTTACTAGTCAAGAGAACTTCACAAAAACACAAAAATACTACAGATCACAATCTGTAATGGTTGGTAGCCACCGTTGCAGAGAGTTACTTTTCTTAATAGATATTTTTCTTTGTACTTTTTATATCTTTTTTGTTTGTTTATTGGTTTCTTTCTTCTCTTAATTCCATCTCTGTAAACAAGTACAAACTTGGATTAATGCCACTTATAACTGACAGCTGGATTGGATACAGTGCTTGAAAGGGTGTGGCTTGATTTGAACTCAGAACCTCCAGCATGGTTGTGAGTTAAAATTACCACATGGTCATTAAAGTTAAATAACTTGTAAAAAATTGTACCTTGACTGCGATATCTTCGAAGCCATGAAAATAGCCAACAATTTCCCAATGCAAAAGTTCAAACAAAGTTTCTGCTTCTACCATTATGAAATCAGTTCCCCAGGTTATAATATTCACTTCTTAAAACAATCTGTGTTAAATTGCTTGCCCTTGAAATCAAACCCAACTGTTCCAACAATAATGTAACCTGTAAGTTAAAAAACAACACAATGTTTTTAAAAATGTAATAAAATGTAATGTTTACATTAATATTGTGTGGATTAAGGCTTTAATATGCCCAGCCTGAGCATTAATTTATCCTAATTTTCCTGTATAAAACAGTAGCAGAAAATCTAAAATTAGCATAAAGTGGTTTAAAATTTTTAAAGGGCAGCCAAAGAAATTTTTTGAGGCAGTTCCAGTTGGTAGGAAGGAGTAAAAATCAACAAAATTAAATAGGGAAGGTGGTGGTGGTGGTGGTGGTGGGGGTATTGGAATCATAATGGAGGCTTTACAATTTTCAAAAATTTTGTTTGCTGTTATGAATAGTAATTAGGTACTTAGGAACAATTTATACCAATATTTCCCTATGATTTTTAAGTGAACACTGTTTTTCTCTTAATTTTCTGTTTTCTAATTACAAATAAAGATGATTGAAGCTTTTCCTTTTTTCCTTCTGATTGAAGCTACTGTGAAAAATTTTTTATGCAAGGCCATGTTTATCCTATTGTGTAGTCATGAGTTGTTCATTTCCTGTCACAATATCACTTTCCAGATTTGAACTTCAAATATAGCATGGTCTACTATTTCAAAAGCAAAAATGTTCTAACACAAACTGATCTTTTTTATTAATTTTAGTTGGCAGGATGTGAAAAAAGCAACAATAAACAGATAGCTACAAATGTTTCTAACAATACTACCAACCACATTTATATTAGTAAATCATAAAGTATTTGAACAATTTCCACATGTCTGAAAATCACCCTCATCAACTATGAAACCATCAAATATACACAAATTGTTCTGATTTATAATAAAGATATAAACTTTTTTTTATTTAAGACAAAAATTTACACAAAAAATGTAAAATGTCACTGGAGACACATACAGGTATTTTTTAACTTTCCTTTCCTGGATGTTCTATGTTTCCACATTATAGCCAGCATGATACTACCAAAGAATGGTCACCACCTGGTACAATTACAGAAATAGCATCTATATATCTTTTCAAGTAAAATTAGAGAACTGTAAAGTTAATCCATGGAGTAGCCAACCTCTTCAAAAATTGTAAGCTGTTATTTCCCTAACTGCTTTTTAATATATGCATTAGAGTCCCTCAATTTAAAAGGATATGCAGTGTGTAACAGGATATGCAGGGCAGCAGTGTGTGAGAACGAGTAAGGATTCAGGGATTCTCTTTTTGGCAAATTTATTAATCTCACACACTTGAAAGTGAAAATAAATGGGAGCACAAATGTCTTATCTTTGCCTGCCAAACAGGCCTGATGTCTCCTCTAACCAAGCTAACACAGTGCTTTACTGACTTCAGCACACTGACACTCAGCTAAACAGGCCTCCTATTTATGGTTGAATATTTGCGTGCAGCTAAATATTGCATGTAGCTAAATATAAGTTAACATCAAAAACCAAATACCCTGCCCTTAAACCTAAAAGAACTGCAAACATCTGTTCTGGATGAATTATAAAACCACGGACAACATTCTAAAACATGCCAAACTTAAAAAAAGTTAAACACTATTGAATTAAACTAAAAATGCAGGTCTAGTGACCCTGTCACACTCTCCCTCCCTCCCCCCCCCTCTTAACCTTGCCATGTCCTCATGGGAACTAAGCTAGTTACAAGGTCTATCTATTGCTGACCTAGGTAAATGGAACCTGTTGCTATGTTGTCCAGCTGTCATCCATCCGGAGCATCTCAAAGGTACCGCTGCTTCTTCCCGGTCACTACCCTCTGAGTCTCCATCCATAGTATCAGTGGGTTCTATGTCTGCATATGTTGGTGGTGGTGGAATGATATCTATGGCCTTGTCTTGATCATTGCTAGAGACATCTGTGACAGGTGGTGGTAGTGTTGCAGTTGCCCTGCGCCTTGCTGGTCTTGTCCTAGTTGGCCTCTGCAGAACTGTTGGTGGGCAGATTTGTATCTCAGACCGTCTGACTACCTTAGTATTACCATGACCATCTGCTGGGTCAACATTGTAGGTGCCATTAGCCAGATACTCGACCACCTTGTACACCCTTGTGCTCCACTTGTCCTGTATCTTGTTACATCCTCGTATGTTATGTTCCTGAAGTAAAATGCAAGTTCCAACAGGTATCAGTGACTCATCTATCCTTTGTTTTCTGTTGAATTGTTGCCTCCGTGTCTCTGCCTGGAGCATCAGGAGTTCTGCAGCTTTGTGATGTGCATCCCTCAGTTCTTCTCGGTGCCTTGTTACCCATGTGATGTTTTCCGGTAGTGGTGTCTCCAAGACCTCCACTAATTGAACTATCAGTAATCATGCATCCCATCCAAACATCAAGTAGTATGGTGCAAAGCCAGTACTTGAATGGGGAACTGGGTTATAAGCATAGCACAGTTCTCGTAAGTGCTCTGGCCATTTCCTCTTCTTGTCTTGGGGTAAGGTCCTCAGCAGCTCATGCAGTGTTCAGTTGAATCTCTCGCACTGGCCATTGCCTTGTGGATGGTAGGGAGTTGTTCTGGACTTCTTGATTCCGTACACCGCACAAAGTTCCTTGACTATCTTTGCCTCAAAGGAATGACCCTGATCAGAGTGGATTCGCTGGGGAACCCCATAGACCATGAACCATTCTTTCAGGAGTGCCTTCACCATGGCCACACTGTACTTGGTGAACACATCTGTTAGCACCAGAACATTCTCTCGGCAATCTGAGGCCGGCTCCAACTGTGTGAAACCCATGGCCAAGACCTCAAGTGGCTTCGTCGCAATGATGCTGCCCATAGGGGAATGTACTGAAAAGTATGGGCCCTTTGCCACAACACACCTTTCACACTCTGAGATCCACTTTTTGGTACTTGGGTGAATTCCTGGCCACCAGCACTGACTACGAATGACCTGTTCCATTCTTTCTAGTCCTTGGTGTCCCAGGTCATTGTGGGCTGCCTTCATCAACTCTGGCTGCAGCATGGTAGGAATTATTAGAAGTCGGCTCTCTCTGCCACTGTTCCCCTTTACTCTCCTGAACAGTAGACCATCTCTGTCCTCGATACTGTCCAGGTAGTTGAGCATCTGCCCAGCCTCCTTGGTCTCCTGTTGCCTTTCCACTTGAGTCGGCCTTCTACCCAGTTCAAGGTAGTGCCTCACCCTGGCAAGTGTAGCATCCTGTCACTGTAGCCCTTCGACCTGGTCATGCTGTAGGGCTGGTAGGTAGGTAGCTGATAGTTGCTCCTGATCGGCAGGCTGTGTGACTCCCAGTTCCGTTACTTGGATGGCATCAACCAATAACTGCACTCTTACATCATCAGGAATGATTGTTGTCCTAGCAGTGGCAGCAAGTATCTTGGTGGCCAACATGGCTAGTGACTGTCCCATCTCTTTGGTGTCAGCACTGCTCTGCTTTGGCTTGTCATCATGTCTGCAGCGGCTCAGGGCATCAGCATTTACATTGTGGTGACCTGCATGGTACTCAATCTTGAAGTTGAAGCTTGAGAGCTCAGATGCCCATCTCTGTTCCACAGTTTTGAGCTTGCTTTTGGTCTGGAGATAAGTGAACGGGTTGTTGTCAGTGTACATGATAAATTCAGAACCCAGCAGATATTCTCTGAACAGGGCATCTGTCTCTACCACAAATGGCTTGGTGTAATCGGGGTAGGCCAGTCAAAGGCTTGCTGGCAGTCATCCTCCCAGTGCTGCTTACTGATGAAGCCTTGCTTCCTCTTTGCTCCTTCCGATATGTCTGCCACCAGTTTGTGTAATGGTGCTGCTATCTGTGCAAAGCCTGGCACAAAGCGGCAGTAGTAGGCAAGCCCAAGAAATGACCGTAGTTCCTTCAGCATCCTTGGGGTTGGCCATCGTGACACTGCTTCTGTTTTTGATGGGTTGGTAGACACACCCTCTGCTGACACCACATACCCAAGATAGGTCACGCGGTCCTGGAAGAAGTGACACTTCTTTGCTTCAATCTTGAGGCCATGCTCCCTCAGCTTCTGGAATATGCAACGGAGTTGATCAAAGTGGTCCCTTATACTGTGGCTGAAGATGATGATATCATCTAGGTACACAAGCAGGGTCTTGAGAATGTTGTCCCGGAAGATATTCATCATCAGCTGCTGGAATGTGGCAGGTGCATTGCACAACCCAAAGGGCATTCGATTGTATTCGAATAGCCCCATTGGAGTAGTAAATGCCGTCTTGTGTCGGGCGTCAGGATGTACTTGTAGAGAAGTACTGTGCTCCTCTCAGGGCATTGAGTGACTCGTTTATCCTCGGCAGGGGGTATGCATCACATCGAGTCTTGGCATTGAGGCATTGGTAGTCCACACATAGGCGAAGTGCCCCAGACTTCTTCCACACCAATACTATGGGGGAAGCATAGTTACTCTGACTTGGTTGGATAACTCCTTGGTTGAGGAGTGCCTGTAGATGCTACTTTACCTCTTCAAACTGGTTGGGTGGTATACGTCTGTGCCTCTTGTTGATTGGTGTGTCATCCTCTGTGTGGATCCGATGCTGCAATGTTTGCATACGTCCAATCTCCTCCCCCTCACGAGAGAACACATCAGCATACTCCTGGATGATACTCCTGGATGATACCTTCCTTTCCTCCTCTGTCCCTGCGAAGTTTCTGAGTAGTGACTCCTTGGATGGTCCCTCCTCATCTGGCACTGTGGCAGCCCTGTTGGGGTTCAGTAAGGATACACCCAGACAGTCTGCTCTGGCTGTGCAGGACACTACCGCCTCGCTGACTCCCACAGCGAATGTCAACTCCTCCTTTGTCATCATGTCAGCCGGCTGGATAGTAGCGAGACAGGTCCTCTTCTTCAGGGTCACCTCCCTTGGCATTGGGTTGCTCACTTGAATGGTGAAGTAGGGCTTGCAAGCATCCACCAATGTAGCTGTCACCTGAAATCTTCCCAGTAGGGGGATGTTGAATGGCTCCACCAATGCATTTGCCCCAAAAGGTGTCCCTGTGACAGTAATGTTCATTGTTGAGTTCGGTGGAATCCACACACCAGTGTTGCTAGCAACCCTCACTAGTCTTCGCCTTTTGGATTTCTGACTCTGCCCAGATGATGTACTCGCTTGGCTTTGCAGCACCTCTGCCCACTTTGGGATCTTTGTAAGCACGTTCATCCTTAATAATCCAGGCTGTCTGCTCCGCTGCTCGATGATGGCTGCCGTATCCTTGAGGATCAGCACTCCGCATTTTGAGATCGTCACTCCACCCGCCTGTACATCAAGCTCCAGATACCCAAGGTAAGGGATTTCAAGACCGTTCGCGCCACGAAGACTCATCCTCCTGTCTTGTATTCTTCCACATATGGCTTTGAGCTTCTTGTAGAATTCCTCAGTCACCAAGGAGATCATATAACCCGTGTCAAATAGGCACTCAATCTCAATGCCTGCCAACTTTGCTGTGGTAGTTGGTGTGCCACCAACTAAACTTGGAAGGGGTGAGCCACTGTCCACCTCCTCCACCTCTTGGCTCACTGCAGAGGAGGGTTGGCATTTCCCGCCCTCTTCTGCTATGGCTTGCTACTCTTCTTGTTTGCCTCCTCTGCATTGGGACAGTTCCTCGCATAAGTGTCCACCCTTTCCACCGTTTAAACAGCCGCTGCGGCAAGGCCTTGGCAATCCTGCAGCCAGAAGTTGATTTAGGGTCTCCTGCTGGCACTTGAGCATCTCCCTTTTGCTGTTCAATGTGTGTCATCAGTGACTGCTGCTGATGTCGTATCTCCTCAGCAAGGACCTTCTGGCCAGAGATCAGGTCCAACTGTATCCTTTCCTTGCCATTGACCTCTGAGCAGGTTGCCTCTGGCAGGTCCTCTCCATCCACCACTGCTTCCCTCACAGCTGCCATGCATCGTGGTTGGGGCTCCTCCTCCATGTATTGATCTACCTCCAGACGCACTTCTTGAAAGGTAGCTCTGGGGTGTTCTCGACCCCAATGCTTTATGTCCCTCCTCAGCAGGGGGTCCCTGAGGTTCTCGATAAATTGTTCTCTCAGGAGACCATCTTTGTCAGCCAGCACCTCCCTACTCAGTCTCGGTACCCTGGAGATTGACATCACACACACACACACACACACACACACACACACACACACACACTCCTTCTCTGCCTGTCGTCTCGCAAAGAACTTCTGCTTGGCTTGGGTAACAGTCAGCTGTTCTCCAAAGGTGTCCCGGAGGACACGAAACACTACATCGGGGGTGGACCACTGTGCTGTTGGGCATAGTTTCACCTTTTCCTTAGCCACACCCTCCAGGTGGAGGATCAAGTTGTCCACTGCCTCCCCATCTGGCTGGGGAGGCAGTGGACAACTTGCACGCTCAGCATCGGAGATGCAGTTATCGAGCACTCGATCATCCCTCGTACCACTATACTTGGAAAAGCGCCAGTCCTTGGGAATGGTCTGAAAATCGGGGTGGTCCTTGCACTGGTGGTGTTGGGCTGGGTCCATTGGGCCAACTGCTGCTCCATCTCTTGCAGCCTGGTAGTAAGGGCAGCCAGCTGGTCCTCCATCGACATGTAATTAGCATTCCCCTTTATTTTCAGTAAAAATGCCTTAAAATTTTACACCTGAACCCCACTTCTGGTACCAGAAAATGTAACAGGATATGCAGGCGGCGGCACGTGAGAACGAGTAAGGATTCAGGGATTCTCTTTTTGGCAAATTTGTTAATCTCACACACTTGAAAGTGAAAATAAACGGGAGCATTAATGTCTTATCTTTGCCTGCGAAACAGGTCTGATGTCTCCTCTAACCAAGCTAACACAGTGCTTTACTGACTTCAGCACACTGACACTCAGCTAAACAGGCCTCCTATTTATGGTTGAATATTTGTGTGCAGCTAAATATTGCATGTAGCTAAATATGTTACATTAAAAACCAAATACCCTGCCCTTAACCTAAAAGAACTGCAAACATCTGTACTGGATGAATCATAAAACCATGGACAACATTCTAAAACACGCCAAACCTAAAAAAAGTTAAACACTATTGAATTAAACTAAAAATGTAGGTCTAGTGACCCTGTCACATGTGCATGCCACCAACTTGCTTCCAGGAAACAAAAACCTGGTGAATCTTTTGACAAGTACCTAGAAGAACTTTAAAAGTTGAGTAAACATTGTAACTTCACCACAGTTATAGCAGATGTATACCATTCTGAAATGATAAGGGACTCGTTCATTAATGGTCTTTCATCAAACTATATACAACAGCATCTTTTGGAAAATGAGAAACTGACACTTGATCAAGCACATGAATGTGCCCCAACTCTTGATCTTGTTCAGAAAAATTCTGAAGTTTATTTGCAACAAAACAATCCACCAACTGTAGCTGCTGTAACAACCGATCCAGAACATGTCAAAGATAACATATGATCTCTTGCAGCTTTATGAAAAGGTCCAAATACCAAACCAACCAACACACGCAAGAAACTATGCTATTTCTGTGGAGGATCAATGCATGCTAACCAGTCCTTGTGCCTTGCCAAAGAGGATACCTGTCACAACTGTTCCAAAGTAGGACACTTTTCAAAGGTTTGCCGATCTACTAAGAAAGAATCTAACTTATCTGCCATTCATTCATCACCAACACTTTGTGCTGTCTCAAAAGGCTGTCCACCAAATCTTCATCATGCATCAGTACCTGTTATTATGAATAACCAAATTCTGGAGGCATTGATTGATTCCAGCAGGTCTGACAGTTTTATCAGCAAAGGCACTTTTAAAAGACTTCAAATTCCACAATCACAATCTAACAAAACTGTTTCTCTTGCACTAATATCAATGGAATCTACAGTTATTGGGAGTGTCAGCACTTTCTTTGAATGAACAGACTTCTGAGAACGTTTAAGTAGACATTCTTTAGAATCTATGTAGTAATACAATTTTGGGGTATGATTTCCAGAAACAACATCAAAACTTAATGTTCCAGTTTGGTGTATATATATTATGCTATATATATATATATATATATATATATATATATATATTTAAAGGTATACAAGATACCTTACATATATATATAAGGTATCTATGAAGAAATGTGGAAATAATACCCCAAAATCATATCACTACATATATATATATATACATCAGTACAGTGTAATACCATTAAGTAATGAATATTGGAACCCAAAGTGGTACATGGATTAAGTTATTTGTGAAGTGATAAGTTATATCAGGCTACAAGATAAATGACGTATGATGACATGTGATTTTTAAAAGACACAAATAAATAAATAAGAATGTCAAATAATTTTGATATGCTTTTATCACATAACAGTTTTACAAAACATGTAGATTTATAGTACAACTGAAATGTGAACAATGAATATTGTGATGAAATTTAGTTTCAAAATTACTAGCTTGGCTGATGACTTGGGTGGTGGGTAAGTATCTGCCTCTGGTTCCACTTCTTGTTCTTCAACTTTTTGTCCTTCATCTTCTAATGATCCAACCACAGGTGCATCATTATCAAAGGTTGCCCAGGTCAAAATTATTTATGCACTGTAACATCTTCTGTTACTGCTGTGCAAAGCTTATCTGCAGCTGCCTGAACTTCTTCTTCTGTGAAACCTACAAACTCAAGCTCTTCTCCATCCTCATTCACTTCTGAAGATCCAAGGGCTTTGTCACATTTGCAGATGCAATCTGCACTGATTGCTTTCCAGACTCTGCTGAAAAGATATAACACATCTTTGACGTTCAGACTCTTGAGATAGTCTGGCACTGTGGTGTCTTCCTGTACGAGCTTTAATCAGGTTTAAACTTTCAAAATCAACTACATGTTCATATGGTATTCAGTATGATGACAGGTGTTAATAACCTCTTAATAATTTTTCTGTATGCTTTGATGTTTGAAAGGTATAATTTCATTATTAATCTGCTCATTATATTTTGACGTGTTAAAAGATGATACAGTAGTTATTCAGGCGTGGCTTATCAGGCAGAATTTAAAACAGCCTGGTTCAAAGTGAATAGGTTACGTGATATAAGCATTAATTATGTGAAAAAATTGGGGGTCCACGGGCTAAAGCGATGTCGGGGTTTGGAGGTTCGTTGCTTAATGGTATTCCACTGAATATGCGTGATTGGACTCTAAGACTATTTTGATTTGTTTTTGGACCGCTGCGCACCATGTTCAATAACAGAAATTTTAATTACTTTGGTTATTAACTAACGTTGAAGTAGAAATGAATATGATACTAGTACGAATGAAGATTTTCAATATAAATAGATATTAAACAAATACAGTTTCAGTATGCACGTTTGGTAGAGATAAGTTATATGAGAGTCCATACAACAAGGCTCAACCCACCACTGTAAATGTAAAAATAAGATATGAACATTGGAAATGGTGATATTCACAGGGCCTGACAATCCAATTCAGGCAGCACTTTGCAAAACGTAAGCTGCATCGAATACTCTAATTACGTTATTTCAATTGGAATGGTTTTCATTAAAATTAAGGATACTTTGATTTTCTTCTGAAACAGCAAGCCTGACATGGAAAAGGGTTGACAAGGGATGAGATGATCACATCAATACCGGTGTAATAATAAGCGACGGGTCTTCACCAAAAAAGATCGTGGTCGGTTCAAAAAAATAAAATCTGCTTTATTCAAGCGATCCAGTTACGTCTTTGAAGACTTACCTTACATAATCAATGTAGAAGTTAAGCCGGTTAGCACACAAATGATTGGGCAACGACAATCACCGTTTGTTACATTGGAACTCCTTGGTGGAGAATGCTGAAACCCAGGAAAGGACAGAAATGGGAAATATTTATGTAGGAAAGCGAGGCTGCTGAAAATTACCACATTTGCCACAAATCAATTCAAAATTGCAGGGGTTTTAAAGATGGTGGCCAGGAGTATCCTTCACGGTGCAACACATTCAGACATTAAAGTGAATTTTATGGTGCTGTCAGAGTTGAAAGTAGTCACGGATTTTTTTCAGGGAGATCTAGAAATTACGTGGGGTTTTTGGCACCAATTTCAATCGAGTGAAATTTCTACATGTTCTCATACCAGTTTCTGTTAAGTTTAATCTGTTAGAAATTTTTTTATGTTTTAAATTCCACTACATAGAATCAATTTATAATAACTCGGCATAAAAGCTCCACAAAAAATCATTTAACTACAAGAATTTGGGATAACACTGAAAAGTGGCGTATTAGTTGGGTGGCAAGGAACTCCTGCTCCAAAAATTCCCTGATTTGGTTGGTTGGTTGGTTGGTTGGTTAGTTGGTTTAGAAGAGAATGATGGCATCGTGTCTTTTGACGTATTCTCCTTGTATACCAACGTGCCAGTCGAGGAAGCAATACTAGAAGCAGCTGACACATTGCACTCCGGAAGGTTTACTTAGATTTACTCCAGCTGATAAAGAAACATACTGTTGACAAAGCTTGCTACAACAAGTGCTATTATGTCAACACATAGTAGACTTCTCCGCCAAAGAGATGGCTTAGCCATGGGATCGCAAGTAGCCCCACCATCAGCCACCATTTGACTGTCACAATGTCAACTATCCATTCGTGACTAGGGCAAATTATTTGAACGTTACATGGACGATATTCTGCGATCAATCGAGAGTGATCTAGTCCAGGAAAGGTTACGTGAGATCAATTTGTTGCATCGAAACCTAAAGTTCATAATAGGGATGGAGAAAAATGGCAAAATACCGTTTCCCGATATGTGCATAACATGCAATGGTACAAATCTGTCCTCAACATGGTACTGAAAATCAACAGACACTGGGTTGACTTTTAACTTTCACTTGCTGGCTCCCAAGCGCTACGAAAGATCAGTTTTGGAAGGTTTTATCTACAGAATTTTTAGAGCATGCAGCGATCAGAGGCACTCTAACAAAAGCTTGAATAAAGGAAAGAATGTTCTCGAAAGAAATCAGTTTACTCCGGAATTTTATGATCCGATTACGAAATCTACTCTGGAAAAGATCATTAGCTTTCCAGAAAAGCAAGTCCAGGCAGAAGCTGATTCAAAAATGCAAAATCAATCAAAGGTATCTTTCAGAAGTCAATATAGAGGAACTAACTATTACAATAAGCAGCTAAAATTATCTGGTGCACTTGTGCAAGCTATCGTAACCTTAAGAAAGCTGGATATCGTATTACCCAGCCTAAGAGTCAAAGATGCAATTCCGAAGTCGATTGGTTTACTAAGCGAATTTTCAGGTTGCCAAACCTGCTATGTTGGACAAACTCACCGATATTTGGTTAGTCATTTTAGGGAAGACAGGAAGAGACGATCAGCTGTAGGTGGTCATGCTTTTACATGTTTAAGTTCCGATTTAAAGAATTCAAGGTACTCAAAACATGAACTGATAGCTTAGATCACCTACTGACTCTTGGGACGTTGTTTATATAGAACTGAAACAGTTTCTTAACACCAAGGACGAATACCATAACCGAGAACTGGTAATAAAATTTTGATATCCAATGTGGCTTTTTCCTTTGAAAGTTGAAGGTTGAAGATGATATTGTCGATGATGAGTTCAAAGAGCTTTTCAAAGAACTTACAGAATCTGAAATAACTGTTAAAGAGTATATTGATTTCGATGTCGAAACGTCCACTTCGGTTTCTGAAATCAACTTTGATGAAGCAGATTGGAGAGTAAGTTCGGTAGAAAAGTGTGTTGGTGAATATCTCCGTAAAGAATCTGGAGTAGAGAATGTAGAAGAGATTTCGTCTGATGACAGTGACAAAGATGATGAAAATGCTGACGTGGAAGAGAAGATTACCACATACGAAGCACTGACAATGATTGATAAATCGATTAACTTGAAAGATCTCAATAGTGAGGAAAGGGCTTCTTTGTCCTCACTTAAAGAAAGACTAGAAATTATTCGTGTCAATAACAAAAAACAACAGTCAATTAAAGACTAAAAGTAAAAACATACAGTATGTTAAATGAACATTTGCTTGCAAATCTTCAGTTCGTTAGTTGATATTATCTATGATGTTGTAAAAAAAGTTGTATTACGTTCAAATTGATTATTTTTTCTTTTTTTAGTGTCTGAGTTCAACCCGATACCCATCAATTACCCAGATTACACCTTTTTAATACAAAACTCGCGTCTGTTTTCAAATTTAGGCTTATCTTGCACAAATTTCCAAAAGGCGGACATTTTTAATTAGCGAACACCTTGCTCTTGCGCCAATGGTGTTCGCTGATTGGACGGAATACTGTATGCATGTATACATTACACCGGTCAACACCCTTTTTGTTGGCTTTGGTTTTGTAGTTGATTTTTATGTAATTTTGCCGCCTGAATTTAAATATACCATCCACTTGTTTGTAACACAGCAGGTTTTCATGCTACAGCATATCCCTCTTTTGTAATGCAGTATTTGTATATGTAACCCAAAAGAACATTTTTTCATAAACATTAAGCATAACTACATTAAATACCTATATACATTATAATGTATATAGCTAGCAATAATTATTGCTAACTAATTTGTTGCAAAAAATTTCTGTATATCAAAATCTCCATAAATCTTTTCATACTTTTAGCCGTTGAAGACAGAAACGGAGCCACAAGAAGAACCGACAAAGAAACGCGTGGAAGATCTTAAATTTATGATAAAGATTCTGGAAAAGGGAAAATGCAACGCCAAAATAAAGAAGGTTTTGAGGACATTTACTGAAGAAAGGATACTTAATGATCTGCAGGAATCGTGATTTTTTTTTTGAATGCTGAGACGCTTGTAATTGTAGCAGCACTAAAGTATACCCTTTCACACTGTCACGATGACAGGACAGTAAAGAGTCCAGTCGTTTATATTTTAATAAACTTTAGCGTGTGGTGCTATTTTTTACATTTTACAAAATTCCTTTATAGGAAAAAATAGAAAAAACTAAGTTGGACTTTGTCCTTTAGTTCATGAAGTACCTGAAGAGAAATAAGAGAAACCCATCAAAGGAACAAAACCAAAAAGTGCAAAATTATTTGTGAGTCAGAAAGTAGTGGAATAATGAAGACACACCCAGAAAGTTGGCACGAGGGCATGTTCTTCTGATATATATATAT
>RDPX01000085.1:2280908-2329471 GCA_003991215.1 Morbakka virulenta
GCGTGTTCTTCTTATATATATATATGTATATATATATATATATATATATATATATATATATATATATATATATATATATATATGTGTGTGTTTGGTGTTTTACCTTATGCATATATATGTATATATGTAGATATTTAAGATATATAATACATACAATATAGATAGATAGATAGATAGGTAGATAGATAGATAGATAGATAGATAGATACCTGAAGAGCTTATGCACCACACAAGAGGATTCCACTGAGAGCAAGATTCTCCACTTAACGCAGGGTTTACAACACTGAAGACCCTGGCATGCTCCATTCCTCAAGGTCTTTCCCAGAGAAGCAAATATTACCAAAAGAAGGATAAAAATATGCTATTGAATGTCGGGCAGTAATCCTTCTATTTTCCATACCAGCAGTCATTAAATTCGCCGAGCTGGGGTTCAGCGATATTGAACAAGTCTGGCATGGCGCAAAAAGGAAAACAAGCTGAAAGTGCAAACAGTAAAATGCGAGTTGCAAGTTAGATTGAACTGTTATTGCATTTGTTTCGAGTTAGAACAATTTGTTGGGAAAATATAAAGCTGCTTAGACTCTATCGAAAAGCACAAAAATGAATTATATGGTCAATAAATTGTCACTGGTTAATTGTATTTGATCCCTGCATAGTCAGCTCCTGTATTCGATTGCATTTTATTCATGCTTAGGAGAGTATTTTATTATTTGGTAGTTGTTTTATGGAATAAAACTAAAATTGACTCAGGAGCTACTGATAAAGCCAATTAATAGAAAAGGTCCTGGATTTTTCAGAATTAGAAACTTTATGTAAAATGCAGGATGCAAAATTTGTAGTACATGTAGATATGTTAGGTACAAACAGCATCCAGAGGCAGCTTCCATTTAATCCTTTATCAAAAACCATATGATTAATAAAAATATTAATTCATAATCATTTAAAATTTACTTTATTAATTATATCTACTTGTAACTAATATAATTATGTATATTTTTCTAAATTTTAATTAATTATAATTATTCATTACTTGAGTCTTGCGTTCAAGGCCAAGAATTAAAAGCAGCTTATTGACTTCCAAGACTGTCCAAGTTTGCAATTAAGTGCTATCGCAATGTTAAAGTGCTCGCAGAATGTTATGATGGAGCAGAAGTTGTGGGGAGACAGAAAGGTGGAGATATGTAAGGGCTGAGGCTCTTTTTCAGAGATAATTTGTCGATGCATTCAGTAAGTTCGATGTTGCAGAGATCTCCTAATTATCTCCGTAGTTACAAACTCCTACTTAACGTATTTACGACGCCCCTGCTTCTGGTAGAAAGTATCAATTGCTAATAATCGTTCTGGATTTCTGATACTGTCTCAAAGCAAATACTTGGATTGACAGGTCTAATAGATAAGATAATGAAATAATGGCTCAGAACGTTGACTTCCATGGAGATAACTGCCACCGTCCAGAAGAAGCTTGAAATTTATAATATGGTAAAAGATAAATATCTCAATCAAAGTATGTTAAAAGTATGCTAGGCAAGATGTAAGAGCTACTGCTGACGCAAAGTGAGTCATTTTGCGAAGTGTTTTCCTAAAAGTATTATGGCACAACCGATGATATTGGTGATATTAAAAACTACTTACAAGTAACCTACGCTTCTGTCTGTCTTAAGTACTAGGTCATGTTCGAGTGAATTGAAAAGACAATGAAAAACAAATGTAAGATCTCTGTTCACCACAGGGCCCATAAGTGCCATTGCCGAATTAAGTAGCTCTTCATTGTCACTTTTGAATTTCTAGGAATTGGGCTGCTTTCTCATAAAGAGTTGTCATTGATAAATAGAATAGTAGAAGGGAAAAACTGTAATTATTCCTAGTTCTAATATGCTGAAGGTCCTTTATGAGCACATTGATTTTCAGCAACATGATGTTTTCATACGCTGTATCAACCAAGCTGTGAGAGGAGGATAATATCATCCAATCCTTTGAATAAAATTGCAGAGTCAGGTACTGAAGACGCAGATCTTACCTAATTTTTAACAAATAAATATTTTTGTATTGTTAAAAGGTTTTTGGCTTCAGAGGTAAAGGTTATCCGACCTTATTTTACAAAACGTAAAACAAAAGGCTCCCTTGAACAACCTCTGATTTTTTTAAAGCCAGTAAGACGTAAAGCATTTAGATAAATACATATGTACACAAAGCTCTTTCAATAGGTACCATTCACAATTTGATGATCTCATTGTTTATATTTTGCTAAAAATGCCATTTTTCTGTGTTTACTAGTACAAAGTGATAAATATGTTACTAAAATTTTGGGAGATACTGAAGGAGACCATTGATAAATTTGTAACTAGTTGTATGAAAAAGCTTTCCCATAATTTTAAAAGTCTTACTAAGTGACTAAGCAATCAGATTAGAGGGTCAAAATTTTTGTGATACATTTAAAATAGAAGCAAAAGTGGACGGGTTATAAAGCCTACAGTTTGACATGCTAATGATACCCTGTTTTCAGCCTCAGACAACTCCCTGGACGTACTGTGCCCAATTCATTTTTTCATTATAAGTGGCATACTACTGATTTTGCATTTGATTTCGTTTTCGATGCTTTGTTTTTAGGCTCACCTTGTCTTTATTTGGAGTTTGATTAAAAGTTTCAGTTCGGACTAAGAATGACTTTTCAGCAGATGTAGCATTACTAACGAGGAGCTTATCAGAAGAAAAAGTAAGGACACTTAAATTCAAATTTCAACTATAAGTCAATTTCGGACATCAACTGAAAACTCGAGTAGATCAGTCAGTTAACTGAATTATTCAAAGCCATGAAATGGAATACAATTACCAGGCTGAAAATGGCTGCCTGGTTAAATTTATATGATCCGTAAGAATTGAGCCTGAATGGGTGAAGCAAGTTTTGGCATCTTAACAGAAAAGAAAGTATTTTCACATTCAGCTTGAAATTCGTCAAAATAAATTCCAACAAAATCTAAAATGTTTGTTAATTCTGAGATCTAATTCTCGTCGAATTTGAATTTTTGTCATTGAATTTCAATTTTTGTAGGAATATTTTTCAATGTTAGCAAAATTAACTGAATTTGCAAATAAAACCGTTTTTGGTATCCCATATGGAGTTCATGGCAACCTTACATGTATGTACTTTTTGTGCAGGAGACAAGTGTACAATCTCATAGGCAAACCGGCCGAAAGTTAGATGTGAGAATGGGTGGCTACCTTATGTTGAGAGAGCATAGTGTACGAGAATAAGTAACTAAGCTACACAATTTCAAGTAAGTAAAATCTTCCCACTTAATTTTACATCATCAACACAAAAATTTGAGCCAATCATGGGTACGTCAAATCACTTTTTTCATTTGTTTACTCAGAGACTTCACTTACAAAACTACACATCTAAACAGGAAAGCCAAGGTCAACGAATCCAATAAAAATAAGTATGACCCTAAATCTGATGACTTCATTCAGGTAACTTACAATTACGCATAGTTTTACACACGTTTGTTGCACAAAATACCTGTCATCTGCTCTTAACACTTCTATCCCGACAGTTTTCTAATTTTACTTCTGTCAAGCTTTCTATCGCCCAATAGTGTCATTGTCTATTTGCTATTGTAACAATTTCAACCATTACAATCAGACAGAAAATTGTCCGACACCTAATCATTTAACTACACATGGATCAGGTTTGATAATTATCAAATCATACACCGTCGTCACTCTTACCATAGATTCTAATCTATTATAACAAGCTCGTTGTCAGTCCAGCGTTAAAGGCCATAATGGATCTCTTCTTGGTTTGTCCAATGCTTTACTCTTAAATTATACAAATCCTTTGTTTATTGTTTGTTATTAATATATTGTATTTGAAATAATAAAGAAATTGTATTATTGCAAACTATGATTACAACGATACCCCTGTAATAAAGAAGCGGATTGCTTTAGCGAAAAACGCAACTTCAGCGCTCACAACAATGTGGAAAGACAGATCAAAATCAAGGAAAACGAAATTGAGATTGTTAAGCACACTAGTCTTCCCGATTACAACCTATTGTTGTGAGATATGGATTCTCAAAAAGAATGATAGCAGATGACTCTGCAACTTCGAGCTGTGGTGTTACAGGAGAGTTCTAAGAATAAGTTGGAAGGAGAGGGTAACGAACCAGGACGTCTTGAGAAGAATTCAGTGTCCCAAGCGACCACTGCAGACCGTAGTGAACCGAAGACTCTCTCACTTAGGACACATACTAAGAAGCGATACTCTGGAAAGTGAACTGATCATGGGTATGGTTGCTGGAGCTAGGGAAAGAGGAAGGCCGAGAACAAGGTACATGGACAACATCAAGGAAGAATGTGGACTTTTCATGGTACAGGCATACGGAGCGGCGCAGGACTGGATTAAGTTGAGAACCATGACGAAGGAAGCTACGGGGGCTCAAATATGAGCCTTCTGTACATGATCATGATTACTAAAAACTAGCGTTGGAATTTTGAGATAAATATCAACATAACATCAATGGCGAAGGCTGCACAGCTAACTACCATTTTTAATTCTGTGCTTGTTCACATGGAGCACTTTTCTGGCCTCAGTTCAGCGATGACTTGTCAGAGTTCACTGGACTTTTCAATGTTTCTTCATTTTGAGTTGTTTGCCGCAGTCCATCGTGTTGAGTTAGTGTACGAGATTTTGAGGAGTGATTTTTTAAGGCTATTATTTAAGCACAAGTTGGACCTTTGGTGAATCAGCTTTTAACTAGGGGTAGGTAAATTATGATTTTTATAACAATGGGTTTTTATTGCTTTCAACGCTATCCAAGGGTCGGAAATGTGTTATTTCTAGCATGGATACGCCATGCACTAAGATAGCTAGATGTTCTGTATCTGTGTTTGTATGGTATACGTTGTAGAACCCAATTTCGTTTTTTTTTGCAAAGGTAGAGAGAACGTCAGGTTTTACTGGCGTTGACGTTCTTGGAAGGCCGTCCATGCAGTTTATTCCAACACANCATCATCAACACAAAAATTTGAGCCAATCATGGGTACGTCAAATCACTTTTTTCATTTGTTTACTCAGAGACTTCACTTACAAAACTACACATCTAAACAGGAAAGCCAAGGTCAACGAATCCAATAAAAATAAGTATGACCCTAAATCTGATGACTTCATTCAGGTAACTTACAATTACGCATAGTTTTACACACGTTTGTTGCACAAAATACCTGTCATCTGCTCTTAACACTTCTATCCCGACAGTTTTCTAATTTTACTTCTGTCAAGCTTTCTATCGCCCAATAGTGTCATTGTCTATTTGCTATTGTAACAATTTCAACCATTACAATCAGACAGAAAATTGTCCGACACCTAATCATTTAACTGCAAATGGATCAGGTTTGATAATTATCAAATCATACACCGTCGTCACTCTTACCATAAATTCTAATCTATTATAACAAGTTCGTTGTCAGTCCAGCGTTAAAGGCCATAATGGATCTCTTCTTGGTTTGTCCAATGCTTTACTCTTAAATTATACAAATCCTTTGTTTATTGTTTGTTATTAATATATTGTATTTGAAATAATAAAGAAATTGTATTATTGCAAACTATGATTACAACGATACCCCTGTAATAAAGAAGCGGATTGCTTTAGCGAAAAACGCAACTTCAGCGCTCACAACAATGTGGAAAGACAGATCAAAATCAAGGAAAACGAAATTGAGATTGTTAAGCACACTAGTCTTCCCGATTACAACCTATTGTTGTGAGATATGGATTCTCAAAAAGAATGATAGCAGATGACTCTGCAACTTCGAGCTGTGGTGTTACAGGAGAGTTCTAAGAATAAGTTGGAAGGAGAGGGTAACGAACCAGGACGTCTTGAGAAGAATTCAGTGTCCCAAGCGACCACTGCAGACCGTAGTGAACCGAAGACTCTCTCACTTAGGACACATACTAAGAAGCGATACTCTGGAAAGTGAACTGATCATGGGTATGGTTGCTGGAGCTAGGGAAAGAGGAAGGCCGAGAACAAGGTACATGGACAACATCAAGGAAGAATGTGGACTTTTCATGGTACAGGCATACGGAGCGGCGCAGGACTGGATTAAGTTGAGAACCATGACGAAGGAAGCTACGGGGGCTCAAATATGAGCCTTCTGTACATGATCATGATTACTAAAAACTAGCGTTGGAATTTTGAGATAAATATCAACATAACATCAATGGCGAAGGCTGCACAGCTAACTACCATTTTTAATTCTGTGCTTGTTCACATGGAGCACTTTTCTGGCCTCAGTTCAGCGATGACTTGTCAGAGTTCACTGGACTTTTCAATGTTTCTTCATTTTGAGTTGTTTGCCGCAGTCCATCGTGTTGAGTTAGTGTACGAGATTTTGAGGAGTGATTTTTTAAGGCTATTATTTAAGCACAAGTTGGACCTTTGGTGAATCAGCTTTTAACTAGGGGTAGGTAAATTATGATTTTTATAACAATGGGTTTTTATTGCTTTCAACGCTATCCAAGGGTCGGAAATGTGTTATTTCTAGCATGGATACGCCATGCACTAAGATAGCTAGATGTTCTGTATCTGTGTTTGTATGGTATACGTTGTAGAACCCAATTTCGTTTTTTTTTGCAAAGGTAGAGAGAACGTCAGGTTTTACTGGCGTTGACGTTCTTGGAAGGCCGTCCATGCAGTTTATTCCAACACACACACACACACACTCACTCTATCTACCTACTCTCTCTCAAATACAGCTGAGGTCAAGCTGCACCCCCTCTCCCCTAACCACACTTTCAATTCCCCTTTCCTGGTACACTATCACCACAATCCAGCCATCATCACTATATATCCACCCACCCCTGAAAAACGTATTGTGCTCCCTCCTCCCATGTAGCCTTGTTTCAAACAACAGGAATTTTAGATTGTTTTCAAAACAAATCAGATTACCATTAAAGCTACCCAGCCCACAGGAATACAGTAATACATTTTTTTTAAAAATAATTCACCCTCCAGCCCCATACCCTACCATATTTTCCCTCTCTACCACACTGTACTTCCACTGAAAACTTCTGTAACTGTAAGCATAAGAGTATGAGTGTAAGTATAAGAAGAAGAAAGATTCTCATCAGCTTGGTTATTTCCTATGTGTTTTTATTTTGGGATATTGTCCTTTTCTTCATCATAAACAAACAATAAATTTACAACAACAAGTCTTTTGACACTTTTTACCTAGACACAACCATAAGCACCTAACAAAACAGTTGAACCTCAAGATTTTTCACATTTAAATCATGGGCCATGATGATGACAATGACTGCTGAACAATCAAGTCATCTTGAAATCAAAATGCTCTATTACAAGAATTAGCATTTCCCATGTGCTCGAAGTGCTGCACATTAACTTTACTACATACTGCAATAGTCACACGGCATATTTATTTCAAACAAGCATGGTGTAAAGCATAACCAAAAATTATTACCCAGCTCAAATCATCAACAAAATTCAAATTTTTTTGCTTGCGACATGCTCACAAACAATTTCAGCTTGCATCTTTTGGAAGACACATTTTCTTTAGTCCTCTAAATACCAAGATTTCTTGTGACACACATCACAGAAGTGTTGTATGTCAAAATTAACAAGACACCTTGCATAAATTGCAATGAACACTCAAAGCTTGAGCCACTTTTTTCATGCTTTCTAAGCATCATGTGGGAAACCTGGAACCATTGAAAAAAATGGAACAGCATTTCCCCCTTCCCCCAGATAATAATGAAGCTTTATTCATACGTTGTAGTTTACACAAAATTTCAGTACTTTTCTAAATTGTGGATTAAGTACAAATAATAAATTTTCCAAACAAACAGTTTGTGTTTCAGTTTAGAAGGGTTAGAGGGTTACCGAATGACATCATGTGGCTATCTCTGACCAAATTCCTCTTGGAGAAAACATGGGCCAAATATGAAGTACTGTGTTTACAACACATTTAGCATATGACATGACTGATGATTATGTTTTATTCAGCTTCAAACATCACCATTACCACTGGTTTTTCGCAGTTAGCCACATATTAAATATCAAGGAATTGTACTACATACATTTCTTTATTGATTGTTTACCCAGTTTTCAGGTAATGCCTTGCTTATCAATTAAAATCAGTGGTGATGTCCAAAACAACTAAGAGAAAGCATGTAACTAAAGAAGTCCTAGATGACTACTATGTCCCAGAGGGCAGTGAGCAGATTGTCAAGGTACTTTGATGTCTATTTTAGCTTGAATTAAGTTTAATTGCAAGACAAACTTTTTTTTATTCTTGGTGTCATGTTAAAGCCATGCTTGTTATTATAATGTACTTGATGTGAAAAATTCTTGGAAAATTTCTCATTTCTGGTGTTAAGAGACTACATTTTTCTGTGTTAATTAGTAAGTGAAGAGCCATTGTTATTTTTGGATCACAGAATGCCTTGTTATTTTGAGATGATTCAGACAAAACTGAAGCTTGTTATTTGTTTACTAATATAAATCTACAAAGGGTGCATCCACATATCTTGGGCTTTAAGCATCATCAAAAGAAAATGAATTCTTGATTTCCCTGACAAAGCTGGCTACATGAAAGCTAAAAATTAGTGAAAAAACTTCATGTGGATGGAAATATAAGTGTTGGAATCAATACATATTTCTCAACAAAATTCAATACAAAGTTTGACCTCCTAATACAATAATCTATAGAGGAGATTATTCACTGGTCAGTGTCACCTTGACAATCTAAAATTTAGTTTTAATAATTTTGTCAGATCAAAGTCTCCATATATCAACACAAGCATGCCTCTAATATCAGTATATATCACTGTGTTGGTTTTTGTGACAAGAAAAATGAGCTTGAATTAATACCTAAGTGAAGAACCCCTCTAACTCCCAGGTGTTTAAAAGTTGCTTCAACCATGGCAATACTCCATTCAAATCAGTAAGATAAATGTGGAACAGAAAATTTAAAAGGTGCTCAGAAAACTATATATTGTGTGTCAATAATGATGCAGATTTCAAGAAACAAGGATGAATCAAGGGCTATTAAATAAGCTAGATTCTTGGGACAATAGTCAGATCAGTTACAATTGTGGAAAGAAGAGTCACCCCCTTTGAAATTATTTAGATGAAGTCAGTCAATTTGTGCCAAATGCATTCACTGTGGTTGTTTTTAATAGAAATGATAATGTATTTTAGGCCAAAGCAAACAATTGTACTGATAAGCTATCTTTCCAATAAATCTTTTTCAGGATCTTGATAACTTTTGATATTACCATATTATTTTCTTCATTAAGATATTGTTCTGTGTACAATGATTCTCTCAGGTTTTTAATCGCTGTAAGTAAGTGTCTAGTTCCCTTGATTTTGGAAGCCACACATGTGGAATGGAATCAAAAGACTTTCAATAGTCTAACCATACAGTTATCATATCTGAGGATGTTTTTATTTATAAATATTTCTTGTACAGCCTCTAAAAACTACTGTTGAGTTCAAGTTCTTAAGTACTTTGAAACATATCTAAATGCACCCACTATGACCAGAAGCTTTTTAAGCTTTTGTTGGATAAGTGTTTTGTTTGGTCCTTGTTGTAACTAAGTTCTACAATTGAACATATTTTATGTTCTTTGCCTTATGTGAGGGTATCTTGGTTGCTGTTAGGAACTTTTGTTGTTATTTTGATAAAAAGGTTACATCAGTACTCTCCTTTTTTGAATTTTAAAACTTATTGTTGGCAATTCCTATCATTGTGTTTGTGATGTGGTTAGTTTTTGTTGAGAATAGCCTTCACTAGGAACTTGATTGCCACATGTTGAGATGGTAGATAGTAAGGAGCAGACATTCCAACTTGCGTATGGAGGCCATGGAAGCCTCAGAGAAAATGGCCCTGCTCTGCAGTGGATAGTTATGGGTTGTCCTTGGGAATATCCTAGTACCCAGATCCCCCACCCATAAGATTTGGTGACTTTTTTGAATTGTAGTTTTACTTTTAATTGAGTAATCTTTAGGTGTTGCCCTTGTGCCCAATAAGTTGTTTCTAATAATTTTAACCATTCTATGTGCTTGTTAAATTGACCTTTCTTTCCCCATATTCTTTTCCAATACTGTTCCACATCATCTTTGTGGTAATTTTTCTGCTTTTATGGACTCTCCTCTCATTTGGCAAAGCACTTGACAGGGGTCATTCGGAAACTGGCAATTTATCATTTTTTGCTGGCAAAGTTTGTGTTGGTACGTCAGCCTGCTGCAGGATACCTTAAGCTTTTCTTTCAGTAGTTAAAGTTTGTACAAGTTTATTTTGTTTTGTAATTTTGTTTTTCCACACTTACTTTGAAACATTTTTTTGTCGTTTTTTGTTTTTTGTGTTGTNTGTCCTTGGGAATATCCTAGTACCCAGATCCCCCACCCATAAGATTTGGTGACTTTTTTGAATTGTAGTTTTACTTTTAATTGAGTAATCTTTAGGTGTTGCCCTTGTGCCCAATAAGTTGTTTCTAATAATTTTAACCATTCTATGTGCTTGTTAAATTGACCTTTCTTTCCCCATATTCTTTTCCAATACTGTTCCACGTCATCTTTGTGGTAATTTTTCTGCTTTTATGGACTCTCCTCTCATTTGGCAAAGCACTTGACAGGGGTCATTCGGAAACTGGCAATTTATAATTTTTTGCTGGCAAAGTTTGTGTTGGTATGTCAGCCTGCTGCAGGATACCTTAAGCTTTTCTTTCAATAGTTAAAGTTTGTACAAGTTTATTTTGTGTTCGTAATTCTGTATTACCACACTTAATCTGAAACATTTTTTAGTCGTTTTTGGTTTTTTGTGTAAGTGTTTGACTTTTTACAGGTGATTACATTGGTGAGTTTACCAATGAGCTTCCTGATATTTTCAATAGATTTCTCAATATTTTGTATCAATTTTTGGTTTTTCCTTTATGTTACGCTGGGGAGATTCAGATGGTATTTCATATGTGTTGTTTGATCATGTTATGTGCTGCAGTATAAACGGAAAAGAGTTTACTTCAGTTGCCCCTTTCAGATGTTTCTTTAAAATTTCATCAGTTGTTACAAGGAGAGCTTTGTCAATATATTTGACTGCATTTGTTGTCACAAAATATTTCTTCAGGGTTGTATCCTTTCCAACATTTTAGTTGGTAATGACACTTTCACCAGGGTACATGGGGTGTTCTGTTTTGTTCACTTCAGGGTGTGATGACCCTGCCCTTTAAACATGGAGTCCTGGGCTCAGCTGGCTCTGGCTGATAGTACCTGGTAAGGGCCCCATGCCAGGTTTATGGCAACATCAATGGCAACAGGTTGATGGATAAATGTAAGGGCATATGATAGGTCACATAGGTCACATCACAGACGGTTTTACATTTGCACTGGCAGACAAATTAGTCAATAGTATGACCAATGGCACCACCCAAGTTAGCTGGGTCTGCACTAAGGAAGGCATTAGCAAACCATTTTAGTATTCCTGCTATGAAAACATCATGAGAAGTCAATCCAGAAAGAAATCTTATGTGTTGGAAGATGAGCCCCCTAGGTCAGAAAACACCTGTAGAGCTACTGGGGAAGAAATGTCTGCACAACTTGTGGCTGGCTGTAATGAAGGTGAAGGGTCAAAGCCTTGCAGAGGAAACTTTTCACTTGAGATCACCAGAAATCACTCGGGGAGTGCATTTTACCAACAAACACATGATTGGAATATGAATATAAGAAGTATGTATGGAAGGAAACTGGATGTGGTGAAATCTGAGATGATAAGAATGAAACTGGAAGCATTGGGTGTTAGTGAACTGAGATGGACAGGACATGGACATTACCATTCTAACTGGTTCACAGTATTCTGTTCCGGACGTAAGACAATTAGAAGGAATGGTGTGGCAGTGATTGTGGATGAAAATATGTCAAGGTGTGTCATGGGTTACAATCCAGTGTCCAATAGACTGATACTAGTGCTTATTCAAGGCAAGCCATTGAACATCACCCTTATTTAAGTCTATACACCCACCACAGATGCCACAGAGGAAGGAAGACAGGAATTTTACAGTAACCTTAATGAACTCCTCAATTCCCAAGATATATATGCAGTCATAGTGGTGGGTGATTTCAATGCAAAGACAGGCAATACAAAGATGCCTGAAGTGACTGGAAACTGTGGTCTTAGCGAAAGAAATGAGACTGAGGAAAGAAGAGAAGCGAAACAACAGCAGAATAAAGAAAGATACAAAGTACTGAGTTGACAGTTTCAATGCCAAGTGAGAAAGGACAAGGATAATTTTTATTCAGAAAAGTGCCAGAATATAGAAGAACATAGTGCAAGAAGACACCCCAAAGAAGTCTACAAAGCCATAAAATCATTAACTGTAACTGGAAAATTCACAGCCAGGCTAGAAGTTGTGAAGAATAAAGATGGGAATATATGTACTGAAGGAGAAGAAATCAAAAATAGATGGAAAGAGTACACCTATGAACTCTACACTAGAGATCCAAAAATGAACTACACCTTTACTCTTGTAGAATTAACACCTGAGCCAACAGTAACTGAGGATGAAGTGCATGCTGCTTTACAATCTATTGCAAATGGAAAGGCTCCTGCAACTGATGATATTCCCATTGAACTTATTAAGATTGTTGGTGATGATGCTGTGAAGCCACTGACAACAATTTGTCAGAAAGTATGACTTCTTTGGAGTGGCCATGTGATTGGAAGAGGCCGGTATACATACCTCTGCCAAAAAAAGGTGAGATCAAGGAATGTGCAAATAATAGAACAATAGCACTAACTTGCCACTGCAGTAAGATCATACTCGAACAATCCAATGAAGACTGGAACCATACATGGAGAAAGAGGTACCACCAGAACAAGCAAGTTTCAGAAGAGCCGGAGGCACTCTAGATCAGATTGCAAATGTGGTTGATGCAAGTCACAAGAGAATTCCAAAAGAATGTGTATTTCTGTTTTATTGACAACAGCAAGGCATTTGACTGTATTGATCACGAAAGACCATGGCTCGAATTAGGATAAATGGGAATTTCAGAACACTTGATTATGTTGATGATAAGTTTGTACGACAGTCAGGAAGCGACAGTAAGAACAGAACATGGAGACACTGAGTGGTTTGGCATTGGCAAAGGAATAAGGCAGGGGAGGTTTTTTTTCTTCCTATCTGTTCAATCTACATGCGGAAAGCATTATGAGATCAGCTGACTTGGATATTGATAAGGCTGGCATTAAGCTTGGTGGTCTGAACCTAAACAATTTGAGATACGCTGGTGATACATCACTCATGGCCAAAAGTAAAGAAGATCTTAAGAAACTCATTAGAAAGGTTAAGATGCAAAGTTCAAAAGCTGGGCTTTATTTGAATATAAAGAAAACCAAAATTATGGCATCAGATGACATGACAGGGTTTGAGATGGATGGAGAACAAATTGAAGTCGTCCAGTCTTTTAATTTTCTCGGTAGTATAAAAGTAAGGATGGAGGAACAACTGAAGAAATAAAACAACTAAGTATGGCTAGAACGGCCATGACGAAACTTCACCATATAATAAAAAGCAATAACATATCACTACGAACAAAGGTGAAGCTGATAGAAATACTGGAATTTCCTGTAACACTGCATGGGTGTGAAAGTTGGAAAATGAAAAAGCAAGACAGAAAACGGTTTGATGCTTTTGAACTCTGGTGCTGGAGAAAGGTTCTGAAAATTCCATGGACTCGCAAAGAAAGTAACAGATCTGTCATTGCCAAGATCTCGCCAAAAACATCATTGGAATCCATTATCGTTAAACAGATCCTATCATACTTTGGCCACATCATGAGAAGGGATGTCAGCCTAGAAAAGACCATCATGCTAGGCAAGTGTGAGGGGGTAAGGAGAAGAGGAAAACAACGGCAGAGATGATTGGATGGTATGGCAGAGGGCTCTGGGCTATCTTTGTCCAAGATGAGGAGGCCCTTAGAGAGAGGATTGGCTTGAGACGACTGATATATGATGTCACCAAGAGTCGGAAACGACTTGATGGAACATAAGAAGAAGAAACTTTCACGTAGTTTTTTGTATTCATCTGGTACTCTGTAGTTGTTAATAAAGTAGTCAGTTACCTCAATAACAGTTGCATTGTTCTGGTTGTTATTCGGGGTCCTAGGGGTGGGTAATTAGCCATACATTGTTATCAACGTTCTGACCAACCGTATTCTCATCAGTGTTTTCAGTCGATTGAATAATTGGTGTGTTTTGATTTTGAGGGTTTTGTGTTTGAGAATGTACCGTTGCCAACTTTGGACATCTTTGTTACTGCCTGTTCTCAGTTAGTTTTGGCTAATTTCACAATTATCCAAGGTTATAATTGTTTTACTATGGAAGTTAATATGGTAAAGAGTATTTAAAGCTGTCTAAATTGTCAGTATTTGTATTTTTTTGGATTGTAGGTTATTGGTGGCCGTGGAAACAACCTCCATGAAGTGGAAGGCGTAGATGGCAGCAAGTTCCTTGCAAGCATGCCAAACAAATTTCGTAAAAATGTCTGGATCAAAAGAGGTGATTCAATTGAAGCAAATACTTGCTGTTTAAGTATGAGATATTTGATACAACATGCACATTTTTATAATTTTTAATGAAACAAAGGCATGAGTTCCTTCTCCTTTCTCATTTATGAACAATGGTATACACAAGACCTGTACAGACAATGTCCACTCCCCATCCGTAAAAAAAAATCACTGTCTGGGCTTTGATATGGTAGCATCATGCCGGTTAAAAATTGATTAAAATTATGGTTAAAAAATTAAGGATAAAAATTTTGACGTTGGCTACCACTGCCATGTTTCGAACCCGGACCATTCGCTTCGTAATCCATTGACTAATCACAGCATTACTGACGAGTACAATTAAATAGTACCCAAACCTTGAAGCCCTTCCAGCCGTCAGTTCTTTACAATAGCCTCCACATAATATGTATTTCCAAACCAATTACACTTACATAGCTTATATAGGTTCAACTTTTTTATGGTCTTTCAAGACTAATCGTCTAGCTTTAACTAAAAAGGATGTCTGTCATACATGATGTACTCCACTATGATTAATGGTGGTTGTATCCGGGCAGATATTTTCCGAACATCTTTAGGTTTATTTATTAACTCTTTATCGATCTAGGTAAACGAACTCTCTTAAGTGAAAAAAATTAATTCAATTTCATTTTAGGTGACTTTGTTGTCATTACACCTATTACAGAAGGGAATAAAGTGCAAGCAGAAATAGTGTACGTTCTCTATAATAAGCAGATGAAATATCTACAACAGGAAGGCTTGTGGTAAGTATTCTCTAACAGAACGAAAAATTTGGTTTTTAAACCGTTTTTGTAACTTGACTTCCATTACTGTATTATTGAAAAATCTATCGATGCTTCAACAGTATTGCTGGTCATTATGATATTCAGACACAAATACACGCATGTAAAAGTTTATGTAGATTTTTGCATGTTTATGAAATCCCTAAAGCTCTCGAATACCTCGTTTATGTCAGTCAGAGGAAAATTGTCTTTTTGTCGTTTGAACGAACAGGCAAAAAGCTCCCTTGTCATAGTTGAAATTTCAGTAGGCACGGTGACTTTTTGAAAAGCAACAGGTGAACCGTAAGGCATAATGAGAGGCGAATACAATGCATTATCAAAACATTATGACCTCTTCTCTCACATTTGGTGTGCACAGGATTAGTAACTGTGATATATCCGACACTGCTCTTTTCGTTAATATATATCAGAAGTATCACATTGGCTAATAGTAGCCGTTGTTTCTTACGAGGGTTTTATTCATTCGAAGGTTTTTTTCACGAGACAAGTGCAAATGACCACAGGACTATAAAACGTATGTTATCGATTTGTAGGTTTTTTATAGAGGGACGTCGAAGGTTTACTTGCCTTCAAAATCAGGGATATTATAAATTTTGATGGGGTTTTTTTCTGTCAATGAAATTTTACCCTCACAACATGACTGGGGGTTTTCTTTTCTTTTGGGATATTTGTAGTATTTTGACACCTGAAAGGGGAGACAGGTTAAAGTTCGTTGAGTCTTGTTTAGGGATATGACAGAAATAAGAAGAAGATAAGCCTCTTTCAGGATGGAGGGTCAACTATTGACTACTTTTAATTAAAGCAATATTAGTTGGCATTTTAGGCAACACACATGGTTACCACAGAATGGCCCTGTGCAGTATTGGCTTACATAGCTATTCAAAAAGTAACATTTAAGACAATAGTATCAGCATGCCTATATTAATTCACTGCCTTGAACATATGCTGTAGTAAGATTTGGATTCCTTAACCTTGTTTAACACCGAGTGAAGCTAGACAGCATATTTGCAATCGCTGCACTGTAATTTATTGGTTGACTGATTAATCATTGTTTATACACGATGGAAACGTTAATTGTGAGGTAATGAGGTATGTTTGTGTGTGTGTGTGTGTGTGTGTGTGTGTGTGTGTTTGAGAGAGAGAGACAGGCAGACAGACAGAGACACAGACAGAGAAGGAAAAGGAGAGAGAGAGCTTTGGTGCAAAAATGCACGTTTCTTACCTCGCCCTGAAAGGTATGGTCAAAGAAGCAAAAATTGGTGATAATATTTGCAGAAGCAGGATTTTGCCTTCCGATGCAAAATAGTCAAGTCTTAGCAATTTAGAATTTTCCCAAGATTTTGTGATAACCAAAGGGATTTTGAATTGTTAAGACTAAAAAATTGTTTTTGATTTTGGGATGACATGAAAGGTGAAAGGCGTCAAAGTTAACTTTCGAAGTTAGATGGAGTTTATCAAAATCATTGATAATCATTTAATACTCACCCTCTTAGCATATTCTAATGTCTTGTACAACTTGGACGTACTTCTTAGCTTTGTTATGACATATATTTAGTGCCTTACAGAACTCCAAAAGTAAAGCAGAGTAATTTTACTTTTGCAATCATACTTCTTGATGTCTTGCTTCATGCCATGGTAAATATTGGATTTTTCTTGTGAAAAATCACGTCTTTGTGATGCTCATACCAGTTTGGGGTTAACACCTTTTACTTAGATATGAAAAGAATGTTAGTTTTTATTTCATTCGTCTGTTAGGCCAGCTCAGTTTGAAAACGACAACGGAAAACATAACAAGCAGGTACAGCCCTCACGGTAAGTTTCTAATTACTACTATACTGAATGTTAGTATTAGATATAAAATTCACAGAACATTATTGTAATAGAAAATATGGAGGTTGTAATGTAAACAGCAGACAATAATAGAATATTTAGGTAGTGCAGAAGAAGAATACAGGATACATACATTGGAAAAATTATAAGACTTACTGGATGAATGGAAAACCAAAATTTTTAAATCTGGAGGGTTTTTTGTTTGGCTTTGACGATTCATATGCCCTTTGAAAATATAATAGAGAAACTACCTGATTTTTGGTTTTGCTTAAACACTAGCTTGCCAAAAATACGGCTATATTATAACTATACCACTAAAGGTTTTAGTGTTCATGGCGACTTAATGTTAAAAATGTCTTTTAGATTGAGTTTCGAAGCATTGAAATTAGATGGACTCTGTCTGTTTGAAAATGGAATACGATTCCTGGTTGAAGAAGGCTAAAAAGGTTGTAGTTGATATGTTTACTTGCATTAGAAATATTAGTTAGGTAGCGTTACCATGACTGTATAGCACAGGAAAACAGAAATGAGACGTAGAACTAAAAGTAACGCGGTATAAAATATCAATACCCAAGCGTTGTTCTTATTACCTTGAATACCATAAGATCCCTAATTTTTATTTCTTGGAGACCCTGCTTGGGGATTATTACTCCTGGTCATCTTGCCCGCGACGAGGGTTTTAATCCAGAGTTTACAAGATAATAGTCCTATGTAATAAGCAGTGAAGAACTGGGGCAATTTGGGAACACGTGAAACATCAAAAGACTTCTGTAAGAAACAACATCTAAAGCATATTTTACCCATAATGCGATCCGATAACGACTGTCGCCAGAAACATTTCCTGTTTCCCAATCCAACAAATTACAGGTAGAGGAAAGTCACCTCGGACTTGGAGATGAATGAGCTATAGCTCAAAACAGTGGTGATGGTGAAAGACTATATATACCTGTTGCTGAAGACCATCTAAACAGCAGAGCTGTGAGAAAATTTTTTTTTGTTAATAATGATGATGATGTAACCAAATAAAATGCAGTCGTTAATCAAAAATCTCTTTATAGTATGGTATATAATGTAATATAATATATAGTGTAATATATAATATAATATACAATAAAATAATATATAGCATAAGATAATATAGCATAGTATAATATAGTGTAGTATAGTATAGTATAGTATAATGTAAAAAAGGTAAAATAGTTATAGGTCTGGGACCATAGGTCGTTGTCAGATTTTGGGATCAAATTCTTGCCTAAATCTTGCTGTAACGTTGGATAAAAAATTTGGAAAATGTTTATTGGACAGTGTATGGAGGACAGTTTAATTTAGACATACAGGGACACCAGATTATGTTAACCAAGTAAGTTTTTACTTATTGAGGGCCTGTGAGTTTATTTGTGGCTACTAAAACGTTTTACCACACAGCTCTAAAAAAGAAGTTAAAAGGGAGAGTTTTAACCAATATATGCCAAAAATTAGCTTGTGCCATGACCGAATGTTTGCGTTCAGTGATTTTGACTTTTGGAGATGGCTGCTGAAGACAAAACAGCTTTGATATGGATATTATAGTTGTTTGTTTCAGTTTGCTTCACTCTATTTCTTTCAAAACTTGCCATTTCTCCAAGTGTTGGTGAGTGTGGACAAAATATGCGGGAAAAATGACAATCATGACCCAAGTGAAAAGTCGGAAGTTACGGTTTTCTTCGTGAACCTGAACTATAATGTTAAAAGTGAAAAAGTATTCTAAATCAAGATGATTAATAGATAGTTACGTCACAGTTTGGCCAAAATATTTGCCGATACAACTGATGACGGAAAAATTTGTGTTCTCTTTTAATGATTGTGATCGAAGTTTTATATGTAGATTTTATTATTGTTTTTGATATTTTTATTTGGCAGTAAAAGGCATTCTTTAAATTGTATATTAGCGCTTGTGACCAGCATGCTGGAATTGTTAACGGTGAAATAATGGTGACTTGTTTGTAGTACCATTTCTTATGTGTAATTATGTAAAAATCTTCGGTTTCCCAGTAAGGGTGTGAGAAATCATTGACTCTGACCTTAATTGAACTTTATGCCATAGGGAAAATGGAGAGAGCAACAAGGAGAACAGTACAGACAATGGTGATAATGAAGATAATGATGATGATGATGATAATGATGAAATGCTGATGGAAAATCCAAATAGGCCAAAGTTCGTGTACTACAGTGAAGATGAAACTTCCAGCGACGATTCTGTAGATAAAAGCTATGACGAGGCTGCAGAAAAATAGATTGATACATAAACCATTGATAACAGATCATGGGGGATCTGATAAAGTGCTGACCATCTCTGTGAAAATCCATCTTCTTTGTAAGTAGTCCTTCGCACGATCCATGAAAAGAAGCAACAATATTACATCAATGTTCAAATATGTACGGCTCTATTGCTTGTTCGAGAAATGGAACTGGCCTTCCGGTACTTATTCCCAACAGAACAGCAACTTGACGTAGCCAAAATTTAAGAAAATATAGAGACCAGCATACAGCTTGAAATAAGCCCCCTCCCCCTCATGAACCTGGTGCTTTCTTTGATAATCGTACCTGACTGCTATTATAAGCTGATTCTAAAATTTTGAATTTGAAAATTGATGTCATCTATTCATGTTTTGTTTTGATGAATCTCTGGAAGCTAGTATTGACAAATTTTTGAAACTGTTCGGTTGATAGGTCTATTTACAAAATGTAATACTGGGTATTATTATGTAGAACAATCACCGACATTCGGTAAATTTTGAACTCTAAACAATAGCAGATTTTCATTTTTTCAAACACGTTTTTGCAGATTTACTGTATACTAATGTATGTTTGAACGCTGTATTTGTGGCACCACTTGAAAGAAAACTACTAACAGAAAGACATTTTAGTCTAACTTGGAAATCAGAATTTATAGAACAAATTAAACAGAAAATTTTAAAAGTTGTTTTTTGCTTTAGTTTTCACAGAATTTCACTTTTTCACCCTCGATTGAATGCCATGGTCGAAAGTGCGTTGAGCTCAATTTGATACAGCACCTGGTTTTTTATTTGTATACAAATTTGCGAGGTGCCAGTTTTTCAGCAACCTTTGGATTATTGTTGTAGGATATTTATTATGTCGTGAGTCGTTAGCTTTTTGTGGGCTATCTTTCAAAGATACCTTCCCCATTCTCAGGCTACTGAGGTAATTAGGCATAGCTATTTTGTACTTTGATATTGCAGGCGTGCTTGGTGACAGGAATCGAGCTTTTTGAGGAGTGGCGTCATACCTATCTTGTGTTTGTTGTGTTTCTTTTCTATAATGCTGGAAGCTATGTTGCTCTTACTTGACATAATATTTAGTGTTTTTACAACACCCACCCCTACGACGATACCCTCAAAACCAAGGAATCCAGTTTCACTTGCAGAGAGAAACAATATACAGACTTTACAGACTACTTTGCAAGGCCTGCCCTGCCCTCTACTTTGGATACTCAAAGCGTTACTTGGGTCAAAGAGAAAAAGAACATAAGAGAGCTGTTGAAAAAGTTAACATCAAAGGCCATGAAATAGCGGAGAAATGCTGGGCACCTTTGACTGGGAAAATAAAAATATTCTGGACAGGGATGTAAATACTGCAACAAGAAAAATAAAAGGAACCATCCATTCCTTACAGCACAGCAATCACATCAACAGAATATCTTACACTCAGAAATATGGCTTCTAGCATTACAGGAAAGAAATATTACAAATGCAAGATGGGTATGATGACACTCTAGAAAGCAAAAATAAGACTGCACCGTTGGTCTCTGGGTGTTTCCAGAGAGAATATGCCAGGCAACGATGAAGTGAGAAACAGGATGAGAGTAGTAGATCTCTTTTGAGGTGGCTTGGACACGTGGAGAGAAGGGAAGCGAACTTGTTTGGTAAGAGTGTTGGGAATGGCTATGTTAGGAAGGAGGAAAAGAGGACGGCCAAAACTCATATGGATGGACAACATCAAGGCCGATATGGCGGGAAAGCAACTGCATAGCGAAAATACCCAGGACCGAGCTCTTTGAAGATTAAAAATTTGCTGTTGCTATCCCTGACCCTGAAAGAAGCAAAAGATTAACTGATAGTTTACACTAATACCTAAAAATAGTATATGTTTTTTATTGTTTAAGGAGATACAAACCTTTAATGCGCCACAGTTTGGTTTTATTTTAATCTACCAGAAGAGAGAACAAAGTGATTNCGTAGAAACCACATTTCTGCAGCTTCTAGCTTCTTTTCGAGGGTTGCTGTGATGGTCCAACTTTCACTCCCGTATGTAAGCACTGGGATTACGTAACAGTTGAGGACTCGGAGCCTGGTGTTCAAGGAAATAGTTTGGTTTTTCAGTATCTTAGACATTCGCTGGAATACCCCCTTTGCTGTGGCATTAAGCGTTTTTCTGACCTCATGCGTACGTTTGACAAAATAGAATATGTCTAATTTTTTTGAAGTTATTGTCTTTGATACTTCATTATTTTTATATATAAACATTTATTATCTTGGTATAACCTTTAACTTCCAGTATTCCATATGAAAAGCAATTTTTTTTAATTATGTATATTTGAATATATTTAAAACGCAAAATCCAATGTGAGGAGTTGTAATATTATCATGATGTTATATATATTTTTTCGTAATTGTAGATCAGCCTTTTGTTTGCGTAGGGGGCCATCCATTTATTACGTTCGCATGAAATTGGCCATTTTTCGACCCCCCGTGCGAACGGACGTGATACTTTTTTTGACCGTCGTTGGTAGTTGCCATTTCGATGAAAAAGTTAAAAATTATGTCATTGGTTCTTCTTTTACACTGTATGTAGTATCAATGCTATCATTCTTTTTACTTCACAGTTGTTACTAAAAATTGCTATTGCTTTTTGGATGGAGGGATTGGGGGTCGCGGGTACTTTTAAGCTTTTAAATGGGGGCTGTAACCTTTAAAGGTTTGGGAAGTACTGATCTGGACTTTATGGTCAAGAAGAGGCGAAATAAAAAAGATATCTCATACTCATCCTGAAATAAGTAGCACTTGTTGGCAACAGAAATAACAGTGTCAAGACAAAAGGCCTCCAGCTATAAAACACCCACTGGAAAAATATTGAGTTTACGCCAGAAATAGACCAGAAAAGTACAACTGTGACTATAAAAATAGCGTAAAGTAAAAACTTTTCGTTCAGGCTTAGTTATTGGACCGATTAAAAATACATCAGTGCAACCATTAATTTATCGGCGAAAAAATGTGAAAAATGTTTGTTGTATATTGATGCAGTACAAATTTGTTTCGCACTTCTGCAGATTAAGTGCTTTTAATTAGTACCCTCTGTCTAAACTTTCAAAATTTTGGGGTTTGCAAGGCCACATAAAACAGTTAAAAGACAACGTGGAAATACCAACCTTTTCAGCACAAATGTAATCAGCACTGTGGGTAGATCGAGTGACACAGATTCTGTTACAACCATATAATAGTTACATATCGTTCTAACATTCATTGTTCACCGAGGCTTTCACTTATCTACAGCACTTGTGCACATAACTCTTAAATATAAACCGTAAATTTGCTTAAAACAGATACCAATAAAACGCCAAAAGATATTGTGGAGTAAGTTATTAAAAGCATATCGGGTAGCTATGACTAATAAGGATATATATATGTACATATATAGGTAATGAATAAAACGTAAGTCTACGCTACAAAAGCTGAAATACACAAACTAGCTGACAATAACAAATTCAGGATTATTTACAAGATACAAGAGTAAAAGGAAAATAGAAGATTTTTCAGTTCTTGTATTACATATGGTAAAACTGCGAGAAAAAAATACAGAAATTTATCTAATTTGACTCGGAAAAAACGCTTGGAGCTAGTAAACAAAGTCCATTGAGAATCGAGGTGCAGAAAAATTGACGAAACCAATTGAAGCCACTAGGAAAGTGTGGAAAGAAGTATTATGTAGAAACGCTGAACTTAACTTGGAAAAATAATCCCTAGGTAACTAACATTCTGAATTAGAATATGAAGAGTGATACTAAGTAACATAACCTCTTCCCTTTGTTATATTTGCTCAAAATTAAAAATCCAATGATTGTTATTCACATTGGTATTTGGACTGTGAGAAAATTTTGTGATGAACAATAGTAAATAATAACAGCTGAGACAGAACTTGTGTGCTTTTCATTGTCAACCACACAGCAAAATATCTGAGGAGTCTTTGAAGCAAAGGTTTGACTCCAGGCATATGATTTTGAATTTGAAAAAGAGACATGTTGCTTTTAAAACGGAAAATATTTTGGTAAAGATGACAAAAAAGGCTCAAAATTTAGGCCAAGTAAACACTGAAAATCAGCTGATAACAAAAATACTAATTTAGCAATAGGATAGTTACCTCGTATGGCTTTAGTATGATTTCGGCGTGATTATCATTAGCACAATTTGTGAAGCCATTGTTTGTAGTTTAGATACTTTTAGTACTAAGTTTTTTTAGTTTTTTTTGAATATATTAATAAAAGTTTTAAAGGTCACTGCCTTTTGTTTTTATTGTAGAAGTATAGCCGATGTAAAAAATCTACTTGTTTAATAGTATTCCTGCTCTTTTCGGAGCCTTTAGTTACACAATAAAATACTTTCTGTAAATATCTTTTGGATAAAAAATACAAAAGCGACGATACAAGAGAGAAAAGGACCTTCCAGAATATATGAATACACAAAACCAGAAATGCTACAAAAGAAAAAAAGAAGAATGAAGAAAAATAAGACACGTAAAAAACACCAGAAAAGAATCAGTTCTTCAGTACACCAGGACTTCTGTTTGTATTGTTTTTTGTTGTCTTAATTTTAGACAATGGAAATTCCGCTTTACTTCTCTGTCTATCGTATCGAAGGATGGTTAATTTGATGGAAGTCATCATGTGATTCGTTGAGTGCTCAATGACTTCCCTGTCTTCCAATGTTAACCTAGGTAGATGTATGAGAAAGATGTGGGAGGGTAATGGTTGTAGTCAAATCATATTCTTTGGATACATACCTTGTATTACTACACAGTCATTGTTGTGGTTCATCGTGTGAATCGAAGTGGACACCCAGAGGAACATTTGGTAACAATTAAGAGGAGCCACAGTAACAGGAAAAGTCATCAGTTTAAACTGCAATTTTATGTTCTGCATTTTAGATTTGGATGATAGATATTAAGAAATAAGGCCTCGGTTCACCACGTATTTTCAATGAAATGAAAATATGGAAATCGATCAGGCTAACAGGTTCTTTTATGGAAGGAATCTACTCAGACGCTTTGGTTTTAATATAGCTAGCAGCACTTTCCTACAAGTTGAAGATGAAGCGATATTTACACATTACTCATTTAATTTTCCCCAACAAATATATTAGAATTGATTTGAATTTTGTACAATTTACAACTTTCATGAAACTATAACAGTTTACTCAAAATGTTTGCTGTAGGGTTTATTCAGTTGAAGGGACGCAAATGGCCATGAGTATAATGTTATTGCATCTTTACCGCACATTGGTTACAAAAGGCCAACTCCTTTTTTCTTTCAATTTCCAAGATCGTGAATCAGCATCAAAAAGGAAGATGTTCTATGTGGTAAAGTAATGTTTTAGAGAGAAAAAAAAGACAGTCAGTAAATACAACTGATGAACTTCCAATGCAGGTGGAGTTGTGTGGGCCTGATTGAGGTGATTTGGGCATGTCAATAGCAGTAATTTAGGATACGTAGGACAGAGTAATGGTGGTAAGACTGCTAGGATAAAGGAGGAGAGGGAAATCAAAGGGAACGTGGTTTCAACGCACAAAAGAGAATAAATAAAAAATGGAGGTAAACTGGTAAGAGGCACGGGATTGCAACCTGTGGAGGAGGTCGTTATGGCCATTGCCATACAAGGGAGTAGCAGAAGGAGAATAGAACACTGCTAATTCTTGCACCTTAAATCCAAGAAACTTTCTCAAAAACGATTAAATATTTTTTGCTAGAATACAGAATTCAAAAAATGCTGTCAACTAGATCTCTTGTTAGTTTGGGAATCTTCTAGATATCCACAAATAGTGCTTGCTTTTAGGCTTCAGTAGTTTTAATTATGGTAGATACCGGGAAATTAAATTTTGCTAAAGATAGAGTAGTCAACACGAGCACCTGGAGAAATATTGAAAAAAAATGAAGATGAAATTCTTTCATTATTTTCATACCGAAGATAAATTTATTGCGTATTTATAGATATTTTGCATCGCAGTAAATGGATATGGGTGTTTTTCTTAGTAATATGAAAATAATTTCATATCAAAGTAAGATATTTTGAACTTGTTTGAGGCCCACAAAGCTAAATAATTGGAGACTAAATAATTTAAGAACTCGGAGGACAAGAAAATGATCAAATTTATGACGTCGGTCTATATTTGTTTTCTTTTGCTCGTTTGACTAGAGCTTAAATTTTCAAAGCGTTGATTCACCGCCGTTACCTCAATAACAGTAAACAAATCGCCTTAAAGTCAATTCCGTAGTGATCTCATAACTATTAAATACATAGTTCATCCATTTGAATTGTTGGTAGAAATATATCATTAAGAAGGATGAGCCAATTGTTTTAAGGACGTTTTACACATCGCGTAAACAAAGAAGAGAAGTGCAATAGCTTCAACTTTTTAACCAGGTATGAAAAATACTTTTACTTTTAACAGCTGTAGTTAAAGCTTGAAAGTAGCAGGATTCCAATATTCAAACAACTTTAAATGTTTTGGTAGAAATATTAATGAATAGGTTTCAGACTTCCTGTTGAACTTTCCTTAAAACTACATTTCTGAATCTTCATTGACAGTATTCTTTTTCCTGGGAGGGAGATCACTTTTTTTGTCTTCTATCCTCAGTTCTTGCGTATTAGTATTCAATGAAATGTCAGATTTTCTTTTATTGATACTTCCTTTCTTTTTTATTTTGGCGGCCCTTAGTTCTACCATTGGTGCAGCCATAGTATTAAATATATTCTCCTTATTACCTTTAGTTTCCTGTTCTTCATTTCCATTTGCAATGTTTGCTTTGTTTTTTACGTCCGTCTTTACTTTTTCTTCCTTCATGCTTTCTTTGTCTTCCAGACTTTCGATCATCCACGTTTCTTCTTCACTATTTACACTGGCATATGCTCTTAGCTCAGCAAGTTTCAAGTTCACTTGAGATCGAGAATGAGGCTCGTTCTTTTGCAAAAGTTTCAGTATAAGGGCTATCTGCTCTTCAACAATCCCCATTTTAGCATTCAATCTCTCGATTTCAGTTCTTACTTCCCCTTTCATATCACCTGATCCAGCAAGAGCCTCTACCGCATGGTCCTCTACTGTGTCAAATTCATCAAGATAAACTACTTGTTTGGAACTAACTGGGTTTTTTTTATATGAACCAATTCTAGTTCCAGAGTGATTGTCCAAAGCTTTATTTTCCTCAGAAGCTTTTTGTGGTGTGTCCTCGACCAAAGTGACCTTTGTTTCATTATTTTCTGTGAATGTTCTTTTAGTGTTTGATATGTTAACCTAAAAGAAGGATAAAAGTAGACCAGAAATGACCTAAATATAGCATTGATGTGATTGTATTTCAGTAAAATACGTTTAGTGAATACCATGTACAATTCATAACAAATGAGTGATGCTTATTTTTTGAATAATACACATACTGAAGATCGCCTAATACGTATAGTCAAATTACAATTAGCCAACTTTAATGTGAAACGCATAATTATTTAGTGATTTATGTTGCTGTATTATGAAAAGCTTTATTACTCCTTATTCTTTTAGTATTCTACAAGACCGATTCGATCATCACAATCTTTTTTATCTTTTTTCGAATTGGCCGAAGCTTCCTTCTGTGATTGTATCCGACATGGCTCTGTGGACACTCCTTTTCCTTTTCTCTCGTCCATTCTTATTCCTATTATTCTCTTTAAAATGTCTCTATCTGAGATTGCGTGGAAGGTCGCTCTGTGGGAGACTGAGCTTCACATGCTTGGTTGGTATGAAATATCTAACGATTCTTACTCGATTCTCGAATAACCACACTCTCGTCTCCACTTTTTGCCAGTCTTTTGATAGAAGACCAAAAAATAAAATAGAATATGTAATAATAATCCTAAAATATTGTTACTTAGGTATAGGCTAACTAATTTACTGAGGTTTTCTCTATATGAAAAGGTTGTCATGTGAGAAGCAAGTTAGAACGCAAACACACCACTAGATGAATTCAAATCTTCATTGGGTCTGGAAAATTCAAAATATTTAACGTGGGGGTACGACAAGGGTGTATATGATTATAGCAAAATAATTATGAGAGATATGAGTGAGTTGGAAGGCATTAAAGTTGGAGGAGTCAATGCTAATAGTGTCAGATATGCTGATGATATGTTTCAGATAGCAAATCGGAGGAAGAGCTGTCAAATCTGGTTAGTAACCTGGAACAAACAAGTATTGAGAAAGGGTTAAAAATCAATGAGAAAAAGAGAGAAGTTGCGGTAGTCTCCAGGAAGGAACCACCTCCATATTACTATCTTGGTTAACAACAAGACTGTGAAGCAAACAGAAAATTTTATCTATCTGGGAGGTCTAGTCACAAATGATGGACGATGTGAGAGTGATGTAAGGAAGAGGGTCATTTTGGAAAAAAACTCATTCACAAAAGTAAGAGCAAGCTTGCAATGTCAACAAGGGTGAGACGTGGACTCTTCAAAAGGATGATAAAAGAAGACTTGAAGCTATGGAAATGTGGTTTTTGGAGAATAATGTTGAAAGTTCCCTAAATACCAGAAGAACAAATGAAAAGAAATTGGGCTAGGCTGGAGTAAGGAAAGCCTTGTTGTCAGCCGTGAGAGTTAGGTAGCTGCTCTTCGTAGGACATGTTGTTAGGCATGGAGAGCTGGAAGAGCTATGCCTCAGTGGAGAGATTGGGGGACGGAGAGGAAGAGAAAGACCAAGAGTACAATACATGGATGGACTGAAGATAACAGATGGGCAATGGGCAGTTGCTCAAATGATCAGAATGATGAGAGAGAGAAGTGTGTGGTAAACCGTAGTAGCCTACGTCTAGCGGGGCATGGCACCTGGGTAAGGTAAGGTAATGAAGGTCAACAGGTCGAGGTTAAGAGTTTCGTAAAAATTACTGTATCCTGTACAAAAACCCTTTTCTTAAAGAATCAGCATTTGACTTACAATATCACCTTAGAACGCAGTTATTTAAAAAATGTTTGATAGATTAAAGATATTATTTAAATATTGAAGAAGCTTATATATTTCACAAAGTCAGATTACCTTTGTAGTAAGTGGAAAAGTCATTGTTAGTTTTTCTGAAAACTGTTCGTAGAAATCCGGGAAAAGTTGCAACACTTCCCTGAACGCCTTCCTTTCAATACAGTGAAGGTTACAATATGTTAATGCTGATACCTCATATAAAGCTTGTTCTTTTCCAGCATTCATGTCTATACTGGCTCCAAAATAGTCCAAAGGACCTATCATGTAATTAAAAATATTAATACTGAAGAGTACAAAAACAGTTTTTTCGGTCTAACAAGTAGTTGATAAAGAATTACACAGGGACATAGCAAGAATTAGACAATAAAAGTTGTATAACTAAATAACCATGGAACAACGAGAGTACGAGTATTAACTCCTCATGTATTTAACCAATAATGCTAGTTAAATAGCAAAATTCTGCTTGCTAAGTTCATTACTTAATGCACGTTTTACCCGTAGTTCAGAGGGTAATAAAGCTGCACTATAAATAAGAGATTTTGGTTTCAATTTAACGAGAGAGAGAGAGAGAGAGACAGACAGACAGACAGAGACAGAGACACACATAGAGAGAGAGAGAGAGAGAGAGAGAGAGAGAGAGAAAGAAAGGAAGAAAGGTAGATGCCACCTTTTGTCTCTGAATCAACTTCGGTTAACTTCCTCTTCTTGTGTGGTATTCGTAAAATATGTGGAAGTCGAAGTGGGTTGAGAGATGTCGCAGTAAAAACTTAAAGTTTTGTCAAGTAGTGGGGTATAAAGCTACACAGATACATAAGTGGGGCAAAAAAACCTGAAATAATTTTGATTAACACCCAATAAACTTACTAACATTAGGAAGCTCCTTTTAGATTGAATATTTCCACCCACCCATCCATCCATCTATTCATCCATCCATCCATCCATCTACCTATCTATCTATCTATCTATCTATCTATCTATCTATCTATCTATCTATCTATCCATTCATTCATCCATCCATCCATCCATCTATCCATCTATCCATCTATCCATCCATCTATCTATCTATCTATCTATCTATCTATCTATCTATCTATCTGTAAGAGAAAAGGAATGAAAAAGGGTACCTTTCTTCCAAACGTTTTCTGCCTCCTTTGTAGCTTCTTTTTGAAGTACAGAACATGTGAACCGTTTACATAAAACAGGTTTTTTTAATAAGTGTAATTACAAAGGTCCAGCCAACATATAAAGTAGAAACAATTTTGAGCAGAAACTTCAATTCAAGTTGCGAACGACAAAGTTTACCAAAAACAATTGAACGGGAATTAAGTCTGCTAGAATATTTAGAATAAAGTTATAAAATTTCGCAGAAGTCCGGGTTCTTCAAGACTGCAAGCGAACCAAGAAACTTTTTTCTTCCCTTGAACACACCTTTCCCTGCGGTATTCCATCTGGCAACATGCAATGAGAATTTTAAAAGGAAGATATAAGGCTGCACATTAGACGAACTACATAATGCGATGGACAAGAGGGTACAATGGAGAGCTCGTGTCAACGAATGCCGAGCTAGCTCGACCTAAACAAACAAACATAAGGCTAAAGCTGGTAGTTTCAAAGCAAACAGCACTTACTGTAACTGGTACTTTGTACTCTGTACTTTTATTGGTCCTTACAGGAAGAAAAAACGTAACAGCCACCATGCCTGCCAAAGAACTGATGTACTTACTATCTATCTGATGTACTTTTTAAGTAATATTATATGTTAATATCTGTCTTATGCCGTCACTGCTACTTCTTCAGGTTTACGTAAATATTGAACTTGAGCCTGAATGCTTATTTGAAGGAGCATTTATTAATAGCATGGAGATTTTTAACCGTATTCGATACAAAGTGTAATTTGTAAGCTAGAAAAATAGCAGTAATATAACAGTGTTTCGTTGAATTCCTAACTAGGCGATGTTAAAAGTTTGGTTTCAAATATAACGTATGTCAAAGAATTTAAGTCCAATAAAAGAACAATTTAATCAGGGTATTGTGCGATAAAGGCTGTCAGTTAATTGAATCTAATGATTTTATGGTCACAGTAACACCTACCCAGGATACCAAGAATTTGATGTTTGTTTCGTATTTCAAGAGCACCATTTTCAACAAAATAAAAGCAGTCTATGAATTCTCCACTGCATATGATGACTTCGCCGGGAGCTGTTCTTACTGTCCAGAAATATCTAGCAATTAATCTGAGTGTGCTCGATGATGCCCCTTGAAATGCTTCATGGTTTTCTAAAACCTTTCGGTGCATGTGTATACAGAGATCTGCCTGCAAATCTCGTGGACACAGTTTCAAAATCTGGAAGTTAAAAAAGGAATAGTTAGATTTAAGTTACCAGCTGGAGAAGTTCTTAAGTAAAACATGTTATTTTTCAAAACTGAAGTCGCAAAACAATAATCATGCATGATAGCGCGTATCTGATTTGAATGAAAACAACAAAGTTAATATGAGTAAACATACATTATAAGAATAATCAGCGCCAGCAAAGAGATTAACAGGCTACAATGGCATTGAGAGACCGATTTGACATATCTTGTTTTTTTAAATACACATCCCAAATAAGATAATTGTTAAATTTTGTGTGAGATACAGGTAGCCTGATATTTGTATTTACTTGCTATTTATCTGTTTATTTGTTATTCATTTAAAAGTATTTAAGTAGCATACAGTCACTCTCAGAAACTCCAAATTGCATTACATATACAATAAAAACGTTGTTTCAAGCTTTACAGACGAATCATGAGGAAAATTGAATTGAAAATCAGAATTGTTTGGGTTTAGTTTGGAATGTGTAGATCTATCTTTCCTAGAAAAACCGATATTTTACCACGACAAATCTTGAAGAAATGAAGGTGGCATTTATATGAAGAACCAGGAGTAAAACATATCATTTGACCTAAAAATTCCGACAGTGTAACAAAACACTTTTTCCCTGGTATTTCAAAGTTAATTAATATTAATTTATTATTTTGCCTTTCGAATTCACAAATATTTCAAGGAATTCAGTCCAAGTCCAAGCTTACCAGACAAATCTTCATAACCATGATATTTGAAATGTAGAAGTCTTGATTCTATAACTAATCATTTCAATTTAACTTCCACAGATTCTATAGCAATATATACTATTTTATCAACATTGGACTGTTATGGTTTATAGAGATCTTATCATGATAACTCCTTGATTACAAGATTCAGACTTACTTGTTCAACATCGATTCCTTTGTTTTGAGACCATGTAGATGAAAAATAATCTGTTAGTCTGAATCCAATATTTCTTGGAATAGAATATATTTTAATGAATTCATTCATCTGTCTTACTTTTTCGTGGTAAAAAGATGATGCCTTTTGAAATTGCTGGATAATGGTTGTTACTTGACCAAAGATAAAAGCATAAAGAACACCTATGGTTTAAAGGATATTACTTGTAAAACTTGGGTTAAAGCAAGCATACATTTCTATTCCTCAAAATGTTTTAGAAAAATCAAGTTAGATATTTTCGATTCAATATAGACTCGAGAATTTATTTTTATCTATATTACTAAAACCACACCTTTGTTTAAGAATAATATAATTTTTGTTGAGTCTCAATATTTTTTAGAAATTTTTATTTCTTATTCAAAGCAGATTCCTGAAATTGTCTTTTAAAGGATTTCCTATTATATTAAAAACAACCTAGTTACAAGAACAGGAGAATAGCCTCACCGGAAACACATACCTAGCTTACCAAATATTCCAATAAAGTAAAATAAACTATTGGTAATACAGAATGGGGGATATTGTATGAATATTACTATTATTTTGGTTACCACTTGACTGAAACACGACACCAAAAAAAGAAATCACAAGTCAAGTTTACTTTTCTTAGAAGAAAACGGAGGGATCGAGGCTGCCCGCTATTCTTTCAAACTGGGAATCTAAAACAATTAAACACCATATACTAATTCTTTCCATTACAAAGTCAATATAATTAAAGTTAAACATACATGTGTTCCCTCTGTTGTTTTAAGTGGAAAGCACACCTAACTCTGCGAATAATATTGGGCTTTTTGCTCTTGAAATATTCACTACATTTGCGATTTTACCATAGATGCTGGGCAATCATCACAATTACAAAACCGGAAAATAGACGTGTAGTGTCGTTAGCTGAATTCTATTAGCGCAAGACGTTTTTTTAAGTGTTCACAAAATTTTCTTTATCTACAAAGGTCGTCCTGCCTCTTACGATTTAAGTACGGTTGTTTATAGGTTTAAGTGGCTGTATGATGTCTAGGTATTTGAGCCATACGTCCTTTGATCTGTAGAATAAAACAATACGTGCCTAATATTTAGTTACAGAAAAATATTACGATTATCAAATTCAGTCAAAATTGTAGTACAAGGGCATACCTCAATTTGTTAATCGTGATCTAGCTAAAAATACGGCGAAAATTTTGAAATAAATAGTACAAAGTAATTGACAGAAGTTTGTCTGCAGTTTTTAACTTTGGAGCTCTGAAGCAAATTCATTTTCAACTCTCATCACCTCCTTGTAGACGAAAAAGAATTTGTATTTGGTGTTTAGTTCTTTTAGGTGGCTGGTCACAAGAAGTGTCCGTCTGTCCTTTTTTCTTCACCAAATCACAAAATGTGGCTGGCGGCCTCGATATTTTCATTATTTTACTCATTGACAAAACCCCTTTGACTAGTGTTTTCTCATACTAAAATCTTGGCACACTCGAGCTCCAGCAGAAAAGCTTTTGACAGTGCGAACGTAAATGTATTTGGATATAATGAATTAATAATAAAACTAATACTGAAAAAGGCGAAGAGAAACTAAGAGAATGCTTGGTTCTGAATTATAGAGAATCGAAAGTCAAAAAAAAGAATTAAATAATATTTTGAAGCCTACCTTTGCAGAGTTAATCCCAGGCTTTGTTAGTAATTTATCCTTAAGTTTTAGTCAATTTTGTTTCAAAATATTAGGAGCCATGTTTTTGAAACCAATATCTTTATAATAAATTTTGGAAAACTAGACAAAAACTTGAACCGTGTTAAGACAATTCAACTTGGTTTGCATAGCGTGCATATGGTCCAAGTCTCCTGATTCTTTCGGGAGTCTCCGGATTTTGGAGTTCAACTCCCGATCTCCCGATTCTCAAAGAAATCTCCAGATTCCATAAGAAATTGGTCAATTTGTCTTATTTTTTCATTTCTTCGCGTTGTTTCCATTACTCCATCTTGGTTTTGAAATCAGCCGAGATTACGTTCTTATATTCTATGTTATCGCGGAATAACATGTCAGATACGTCTATCATTTTCTAGTTTTTGTTGTAAGATCAAAATATCAAACAAAATTATGAATTATATTATCAATCAATATTATTATTGATTATATAATCACTAATATCATTCTCTGTAAAGGTTGATTTTAAGCCAAAAAACGTCTTATTTCAGAATAAAATCTGCAGAGCAAACCCCCAGTTGTATTTTGTTAAGTCTCCCGATTTTCAGACATTTGAAATTGGACAGTATGAGCGTGGATTTTCGATAATATCCTCCTATATTTGCTCTTGGTATCTTGATACAGCTCAAACGCCAAAAGAGCATTATATATCTTGATATCTAACCATTCTTACAACCATTGATTCAAGATAAGATAACAACTTTCATGGTGATCCTGCAGGTCGCGGAAAAGTTAAGTAATTTTCCAGACAATTTGATTTTACCATGACAGATCAAACAGAATCACACGAACTTGCTAAGAGGAAACCCAATAAATCCAATTCCTTGATTTGGGCTATTTTTGGCAGTTTATGTTCTTCTAAGAACGAATCTAAGAGAGTTATTTTTGGTCAACATTTATAAAGCCTGCAGCAGTATTTATATAACAAAGAGGGGACACAAAATTAACTTGNTTGGTCAATTTGTCTTATTTTTTCATTTCTTCGCGTTGTTTCCATTACTCCATCTTGGTTTTGAAATCAGCCGAGATTACGTTCTTATATTCTATGTTATCGCGGAATAACATGTCAGATACGTCTATCATTTTCTAGTTTTTGTTGTAAGATCAAAATATCAAACAAAATTATGAATTATATTATCAATCAATATTATTATTGATTATATAATCACTAATATCATTCTCTGTAAAGGTTGATTTTAAGCCAAAAAACGTCTTATTTCAGAATAAAATCTGCAGAGCAAACCCCCAGTTGTATTTTGTTAAGTCTCCCGATTTTCAGACATTTGAAATTGGACAGTATGAGCGTGGATTTTCGATAATATCCTCCTATATTTGCTCTTGGTATCTTGATACAGCTCAAACGCTAAAAGAGCATTATATATCTTGATATCTAACCATTCTTACAACCATTGATTCAAGATAAGATAACAACTTTCATGGTGATACTGCAGGTCGCGGAAAAGTTAAGTAATTTTCCAGACAATTTGATTTTACCATGACAGATCAAACAGAATCACACGAACTTGCTAAGAGGAAACCCAATAAATCCAATTCCTTGATTTGGGCTATTTTTGGCAGTTTATGTTCTTCTAAGAACGAATCTAAGAGAGTTATTTTTGGTCAACATTTATAAAGCCTGCAGCAGTATTTATATAACAAAGAGGGGACACAAAATTAACTTGGAAATTTTTGGTGGCACAAACTCACCGTTGTGGGTTGGCTCGAAAACAATGAAAATTGAGCTCTAAATTGTCAACATTATTTGTGCTGTAGTTAATACCAGCACAAAAAGGTTTTTTGTTGTTGTTTTTCCTTTCCAATTTTCTCTTTTCCCTCAATGTTTCCAAAATTCCTAAAGTATTTAGTGTAAAGACGTACTTGTTTACTTGTTCAAGAATTGACATCGGTTTGGTATTCTTGTTTTCATTTACTCCATAATGTTGATGGGCTCTAAAAAAGTGGCTGAATGACTTTCCTTTAGTTGCAATTCTGTATTATTCTTTTGTGGTATAACTAAGAGTATATCACTTAAAACAAACTTAACCTTTGCCACGATATTTCTGTTTAAGTCCAACTGTGCTTCCATTTTTATGGAATAAGTTCGCTACATAGCTCACCATATTGACAGCAGTATAGATAATACGACTGGCACTGTATATTTTGTTATATAAGTTCTTCCATTTACTTATGCTTGTTGTGAATGTTATTCTTTGTCTGTTCCTGCTTCGTTTTCCGTTGATCTTGCCTGTCAGACTAAGATGTTCTAGCTCTTCCCTCCTCATTACATGTCCCAAAAATTCCAACTGCCTTTTTAGGATTGTTCCATAAAGAAAAATGTTTTGCTCCTGCTCTCTCCAACACTCCCTGATTTGTTAATCTTTCTTTCCAAGATATTTTCATTATTCTCCTTACTTAGCGACAAGATCCAGGATTCACGTCCAAATGTGTGGATGAAAAACACATAGCAGGTCAGCATTCTGACCTTAGTCGTCATAGAAATTTTGTTGTTCTTCATTATGCTGTTTAGTTTCTCAAATGCCGCTTTTGGCATTCCGATTACTCTTCTAATTTCTTAGTCATATTTGCCATTTTCAGTTATCATGCTGCCAACATAATTGAAATGCTGTACCTGATTTATTAGGGTATCCCCGATTAGTATCTTTCACTGTTTGTTTGTTTTTCGTTTACTAATTACCGTACATTTAGTCTTCCCACAATTTAGGCTAAGCCCTTTCCTTTTGTTGGATTCAACCACTTTGTCTAGTACCTCTTGTAGCTTTTTTTCTGAAACTGCAATCAAGGCCGTATCTTCGGCACATCTCAGGTTGTTAATGTTGTGTCCGTCGATAAGCATCCCCTCTAATGCTGTTATTTCTTGAAGAATAATCTTACTGGTAAGGTTGAAGAGGACTGGTCTAAGCACACATTCCTGTCGAACGCCTCTAATGTTGGTTTATTAGCTTGTGTCATTTCCTACTCCCATAAACGCTGTTTTTTTGCAGTAAAGATCGCACAAAACTCTTAAATCCTTTCTTTCCAGGTCTAAACATTCTAGCATGCTGAAAAGCTCTTCATGCTTTATCAAATGCCATAAAAATCCTTATGAATTTCAGTAGCTCTTTCTGACAGCATTCTTAGAGCAAAGCTCCCACGAACTCAAACTGTTCTTTACCTATCTATCTCTATATCTATACCTATATCTTTACCTATATATTTTGTCCCTTTCCATTATGACGTCTCCATCTTTTGATCTTATGCAACCTGTAGAAGTACAAACTTTGAAACTAGTTATTTCTTTAATCGTTCTGTGTATAGAGCCCGGCTCATTGCTTTTGCATCTTTCAAACTCTTCACACTGTTCGTTAAGCCAGATCTCTTTGGCTTTCCTGCATTTCATTTTCTCTTCCTTGTTTGCCAGCTTGTATTTCTCGCTTCTGTGGTTAGAAATCTGTTGTCTGGAGCTTATTTTGTCCAAGATCTCGTTTGTCATCCACGTGTTCTTTGATTTTTTTCTCGCGTTTAAATACAACTTCTTCTCCAGCAGATACTATCGTTTTTAAAGGTTTCCAACTTCGTTTTCCCTTGGTTTTCAAGCATTTTAAATCGATTCAGGGCAGTTACAGAGTATTCTTCTCGATGGCTTCGTTTTCTAACAAGGCACCGTACTCCATTCTTGGTGTTGCTTCTCCTTTCTTGATTGACTTCAGCTTAACCCTCAAAGTTGCATATGACTGGGTTATGGTCGCTGTCACAGTCTGCTCCTAGGTATGTCTGTGATTGTTGAATTGCAAACCTATACCATTTCTTGATGTCAATGTAGTCAATCTGGTTCTTGACATTGTCTCCCGGACTTCGCCAGGTCCACAATCTTCATGTATGTTGCTCGTACCATGTGTTGGTTAATACATAGTCATTTGCTTTACACCATTTAACCCGTTTTTCTCCCCTTTCATTCTGTGTGCCCAGACCAAACTTTGCAACAGTTTCTCCATCTGACTCACTCCTTACCTTCCCATTTAGGTCACCCATTATGATTGTGACATCCGTAGAACTTGCATTTATTTTTTAATATTTTCCAATGTTTCGTAGAACTCCTCAATTTGTTCTTCGCTGCTTGCGGTCATTGGTGCATATAATTGAATGATGCTGATATCTACTTTTTTTTCCTTTCAGTTTTACTAGCATTACTCTATTTGAAAAACCCCACTATCCTACCAAGCTCTTCGCGCTTTCTTTGTCAATTATCACAGCTACTCCTTTTTTGTGTTTTACTCCACCTGAATATAACACTCTAAAATCATCACTGTTGAACTCATCGCTGTTCTTGTTTCGTATATTTCCAGAATGTTTATCTTTAAGCGGAACTTTTCTTGTTTCCAATTGTCCAGCTTCTCACTTTAAAACAATGTGTTTACATTTAATGTGGCAATTTTCAGTGATTGTTTCGTTGCCAGTAGAAGTATGATGACAATCCTGGGCCACCTGGTGCTTATGGGCTGCCGTACCGAGCAAGGAATCCAAGTCATTGACAGATTCCCTTCACCCCGTTTGCTTAATTTGAAGTGATGTACATGTCTATGATTTTCTTGACAATATAGAGTGGTGGTTTGCCGTTACCTTCGGCCAGTATTATTGTCGAAATAACAACTCTAGAAGGACTGCCGTCCAAGGCTGTTGAACTCCTTCTGCCTTTGTGAGTGATATGTAACCCATATCAAGGACCCTTGCAGGTACTACCACCCCGGATCAGGGTGGACCTGATAGCAGTGATGTTCAAGAGGCGCTCTACTGTCTTCAGAACTCTAGTCTCCCCACTAGAGACACATCACCAGATGTAGTTTAATGTCGTACCCAGGACAGTATATATAATGAAGCTACTGTTGTTTAAACTAGTAAATTGTTCACAGTGTTTAGGTTTTCAATACAGCTGCCAGTCAGTAAAAGGCAATAGCATTGCCTAGTATGAAAGCCAACTTACTGTGTCATCCTCTACTCAAGTTGATATCAACATATACAGTCAATCGTCACAACCATTGTCGTGTTTCCCATTTTGAAGGTCACATTGTGAGATCTTACAGTTGTGTATCCCCTTGCAAAAAACTTTGCCCCAAAACAACCAAAAGCACCTGGCTTACCTAAGCGTTAGAATTTTTTCTGTCATGGTCCTGCTATGGTAAAAAGCGCAAAATACATATCTGGATCCCTGATTTATTCCAGAAGCTGCTTGTAAATTGCTCTCTTGGTATTTTTCTGCCAAATATTGGCAGTTCCATGTCTTCCAATTCCTTCATAAGGCACAATATTATGCAAAACATTTTGTATTGACATACCTCTTTCTATTTTAGGTTGGCCAGGAGTTCAGTTTTTTTGGTCTTTTAGCTAACTTTGCAGGATATATCTGCCTTCAAGGACTGTCGCAATTGATTTCGTTTATTCTGTACAAACCATTTCTCTTTCTCTGCTTTGTTCTTATGTATTTCTTTCAAGGATTCAATAGTGCTTGATCTATCTGACCACCTGATTTTCAGCATTCTCTTAAAATTCCACATTTCAAGGCGTATAAAAAAAATTTTCTTTTTTTTAAGCCAATGCATCCAAGTTTCCAATGAATATAGCTCAATACTCTTCACTATATAATTGAAATTTTGTTTACTTTATTGGAGACTGGTACTTTTTGTTGAAACATTTAACTTGCTTTTACAGTTTAATTCCAGCTATGCAACTTCTTTTTTAATTTCTTGTAAATTTTTACATAGGTTGTTATCATGGTGGCCAGTTTGTAAAAATTCAGGTTCTCGTTTCAGTTTTTGCATATTAAATAATATTGTTATTATTGTGTCGTCTTGTTAAAAATGGTCATTACATCAGCCTTTTTCAAATCTATTCTGATTTTGTAATTTTTTAATTTGTTATTCAGGTCCTATGTTGATAACAGAAATTGTATTTTTCTGAAATAGTCAACCTGACTAAATGCAAAAAAAAAAAAAGTAATAATAATAATAATAATAATAATAATAATAATAATAATAATAATAATAATAAACAAGGTATCATATCCAATTTTAACTTCCTTAATATAGCTACTAAAAGGAAAATAAAATTTGTGTAGGACAGCATTGCTTGCTCATCAGCATACTTTGTTGATGGAGTGGACTCACTTTTGACCCTTTACCAATCGTCATTATTTTCCACAGCTTCTAATGGCATAAATGCTACGTAGACAAAAAAAAAAGACAATAGAGAGGAGATATCTCTGTATTAATCCACCACCAAATTTTGGGGAATCAGAGGGTTCAGCATTTATAAGAGCATAGCTAAGCCATTTTCCCTAGCCTTTACATTTCCCACTCTTCTTAAAATGCAAAAATTCAATTTTTGCATAGCAGTAGGAACTTCCTTAGTCTAGTTATATGGATAAAAAAAGTTTTCTGAGAAAGAAATGAAACAGAAGATAACATGTTATCAAGTTTGTTGGTGCCATTATTCATCAGTGGGAGCCAGTACAAACAAGCCTTGTACTGGTTCCCACTGATGAAGATTTGAAATGCAGTTTTTTTCTGTGGATGGTAAAAAGTCTGAGATCTGTAGCATTATAAATGTCTTTTATTAACAACTGTTCCAAAACTAGTCTCTTTCCTAGGGGTTAATATATGAAGAGTAACTCCTAGCTATTGAATATTTTCAAAGATTTTTGCAATTCCAGCATAGCCTTTAATCAGAAAACAATGAACTGGCCTACGCTAGCCATTCATAGCATATATTTAATGCAATATTCCTGTCAATCCAAGATTATTGGCAATTTTTTACCTAACTTTGTCGAGAATAAAGAATACATCTGTTGGCATTTTTTATGTATTTCTACTTTACATCAAACAATAAAAGGTACAACTAGCAGAAAACTGGTTAGATCTAGCTGTTAAGGCCAAGTGTTCTACTAGCTCAGCTAAAGAAGTTATGCTCTTTACCAGATCATTTTCACAAGCTACTCTTCTTCTTTCTTGTGTCATTTTTTCACCTGTATTTTAGTTAAATAAAATGTAGATAAAACTTCTAAATGATTGGGAATACTAAATTTTGCAGAGCCCTTTTTAATTATTTCATCAAGGATAAAATTAATTATCTAATTTTATTTTAACGAGTCATTACTTTTAATTGAAGAACAAATGTTTAAGCCATCAGCAATGAAGAAAACGTTATTTTGAAAGGATCTTTATGCCAAATACTGAATATCGTGAGCTCAAAGGTATTATTATTAAGAATAGGAATAAGTCATTTCATACTTGCATAAAGAACGACAAGTTATTTAAAAGAATCCTATTATCAGCCAAAGGCTAAGAGATGTCGTTCATACACAGATACCTGCAGTATTGCTGCGTTTGAAAATGTTGTTTTTCTAAAGAATATAAAAAACATCAAAAGTATTTTTTCATTAAAAAAGACAGAATAATTGTTAAAAATTTGGTGTAAGGAAAGGCTTTCCCCCTTCCCCCTTTCCCCTTTGCCCCATTATTTCATTATTTTAGCTAAACAAGCTAATCCTTTAAGCTTTAAGCCAGGAAAACCAACTACTGACTATAAAGAATAAAGGAATGAAGGCTGTAATTTATACTTTAAATTCCACTAAAAAAGTATGGTTATTTTAAGGAGCAATACTCTTTTCCAATAGTAATATTCTATATGTTTCACAAGTGTGATTTTTTGCACTAAAATAATTTGTGACAAAAAAATCGCTTTCAAAGTACCACACATTGACTCATCCCATACTCGATTTGTTGGATGGTAACATAAAAGGTTGGTAAGGGAATGTAAATAAAAAGCGAANCATTATTTTAGCTAAACAAGCTAATCCTTTAAGCTTTAAGCCAGGAAAACCAACTACTGACTATAAAGAATAAAGGAATGAAGGCTGTAATTTATACTTTAAATTCCACTAAAAAAGTATGGTTATTTTAAGGAGCAATACTCTTTTCCAATAGTAATATTCTATATGTTTCACAAGTGTGATTTTTTGCACTAAAATAATTTGTGACAAAAAATCGCTTTCAAAGTACCACACATTGACTCATCCCATACTCGATTTGTTGGATGGTAACATAAAAGGTTGGTAAGGGAATGTAAATAAAAAGCGAAACATATTTTTGTTTTTTCATGGTTAAAAACCATACCAACGACAAAGCCACTAAATATATGGAACTGTGAAGAGAAGAGAGAAAGAAAATGTTAGGGCATAGGGATAACAGTTAACCTTAGACATAATAATATTCAAGCCATATGGGGAAAGAAAGCACTTACAAAACAGAGAAACCCATAATCTATCAACCTGATAAAATAAAATACATTCATAGAAAAGCGTATTACCGAAAAGATAATTACTGCATGAGAATAAGATCGATAAGAGAAACGAGTCACAAGTCAGGTGCAACAAATTAAACTGGTACTATTAGGGAAAAATAAACAGATCATTTCCCATGATACCTATCGACAAAACTATGACAACCACATTTTGTCGATGAGACAAGAGTTAAAGAGTTATACATATTAACTTCAAATCAAGATCAAGAAAATCAAGATAATAGGAGGAAGCACGTGTTCAGATGTGACATTAGTCCTCCATATAGCGCAAAGTAATCTCCAGCACAATAAAAAGAACAAGTCTTTTTAAAACAGGTTTACCTACAGATTAAATTTTAATTTAATTTAATGAAAATTCCTTAAAAGATGAAACAACCTGAACTGGGTTAACATCAGATGATTGTCTTTAACTATTGGAGGAAGAGAAGAACTCAGCTTATTTTTGAGCCACATCAGATTTTTGCTGCATTGAAAGAAAACAGCCACATCTTTTCATTTGTTGACAGTATGAACGGCAGAATTAAAATCTTCTACTTGTTTAAATTGCTCCTGTTGATTTGTCTGTAAGTAATGAATGGTAGAGGACAAGGCACTGTGATCAGCATTTATGTTGAAGAACTGAAACAAGTTTCCAGGAAGATCACTGTCATAAATAAGGAAGAGAATAGTGCAGAAAGGCAAGCCAGTGTAACATACCTAATGAAATACTTTGGAAATATCAATATGAATAATTAATTATTAATGAACCTATTGATTAGTTTCGTGATTACAGACAAAAGGTTTTCCAGTGAAGCGAGATCCTCTAAATCTTCACTGAATATCAAAACCTAGGTTCTGCAAGAATTCCACCAATTAATTGTTAATAGGCCCTTCAAAAACCTTACCAATGACAGAAAGAAGAAACACAAATCATTATTTTCCAGGATCAGACAGATCATCTGATTTGTTGAAGACTGGTAAAACCTTAGAAACCTTCTAGGGAAGAATGAAAATCAGTCCTCAATAGGCAATGATTGAAGAGTGTGGGCAGAAAGAAAGCAAGCTCAAAATTATTCCCTTTTAAGACAACAACTGAATCAATCCTAGACCAAAAGCTATAGATAGGTCAGCTCCATAAATAACCTTTTGCAACTAACTTTGAATTAATAATGACAGAGTCTAAAATCTTGATCAACTGGCAAAGTAATCTTCTGCAAAAAGACACCAGTGTCATTTTAAAAAAATCGCGAAAAACAATCTAGCAAATTGACCTTTCCCTAGAGAACATAGAAAGCTAAAACCCCTGAAATAGTAGAGAAATAATTGACTTGCCAAAGTGAAAAACAAATATAAATCGTCCAGAAATTGTCACTTGAAAGTTTTGGATATTCACAAACTCGACATTTAGAATCAGAAATCATTCTTTTAAAAGAATTGCTAAACCGTCTAAAAGAAACTAGAGATTCTTTATTCCACCAGGTTAAAGCTAAAGATATACATGATTGAGATAAGGAAAGGCAAAAGATCAATAAGCATTAACTCATGGAGGAGAATGAAGTTTTCATTTTGGAACTACAACTGAGTTAAACTGTCTCAACACCAACTCAACACCACCAAAAGGAAGTAAAGAAGAAACTGTACATTGCTTAGGGACAGAAGTCACAAAGCAATCTAAAAGCAAAGATGCTTCTGAGCCTGAATTTGGGTCTCATGTTCCAAAATCAACTCTTTCAATAACTAAGCATAAACGAGACAAGGGAGATCAATATAAGAAAAGTAGGTAAGAAGTGGCCTGAAGAAGAGACAATGTAAAGTACATGTAAGGCTTATCTTTAGATTCAAGTTCTTTTATTCTAACAGGTGGTAGATTCTGTCAGAGGAATGGAGTAACAGTATATTCTGTCCAAACACTGTGCAAGGTTTGTGATGAAGTGATACTATCACTGTTGCTTTTATTGTAGCATCATCTCTAGAGGGGATACCAAGCAAGGCTTACAAGGATCCCCTTCCCATGAGAAAAATCTAACTAATCTACATGCTAACATGTTATTCGTGGGACTCAAGGCTTTAAATTAATTGTTTAAATTGAACGCCTTATATTGTTTTTCATATAGTATACCTTATTTTCTATGCTGAAGTTTGGTTATTACTTAATTTAGCTACGCATATCTGTAGTTACTAGGATTCAACCTGGTCTTATAATTTGTTCTACTTACACCCTAAGAGCATGGTGACACATCCGAAAAGCTTTTCTGCAGTAGTCGTAGGCGCAATATTTCCAAACCCACAAGTTGTTAGGCTGCTCATACAGTAATACAAGGATGACATGTAAGCTGAGGAAGTTGAAGGCCCACTTTTTTGTCTTAGCGTTCCATTGTCGAAAATGTAAGCTTGTTGAGTTGTAACTGATAGTTGATGAAGCCATCCCCATTCTTTCGCTGGCGTGTCATATTTATAACCAATCAAATACCTAAATGAAAATGAAGAAATTTAAGAAGTTTCTATAAAGAAGTTTATCAAAATGTTTACTTTTTAAAAGTAAAGCTAGAGGTGTACCTGTATCTTTGCATGTATAAAAAATCTTTATTACTTACTTCAATTAAATCTGAAGTAAGAGGTGAACAAATAATGGCAGCTCTCTCAACATGTCTAACAGCAACCTGAAACAGAATAAATGATTTATTTTGTTTCAGATTTACTCTTCATCAAATTGTTTCTGACATCATATTAACACAAACATTTGAAGTGCAGTAAAAACAAACTAGCTTTGTGCCAATAACATACAAAAGACGTATGGGGTCGTAATAGAATGTTAAATTTGAAATACCTAACAGAGAAATTCCGGAATTACACTTCAGTAAAAGACAAATATCTCCTTGACGTCATAATTTTCCTTGTTTGATTTTTTCTGAATAAATTGTTTTTTCAGGCAGACCAATGCTTTAAAAACGTAACAATAGAGTCGAGCCAGTCTCATGCTATGGCGGAAAAGTCTACCAGAAGAAGAGNCAAATTGTTTCTGACATCATATTAACACAAACATTTGAAGTGCAGTAAAAACAAACTAGCTTTGTGCCAATAACATACAAAAGACGTATGGGGTCGTAATAGAATGTTAAATTTGAAATACCTAACAGAGAAATTCCGGAATTACACTTCAGTAAAAGACAAATATCTCCTTGACGTCATAATTTTCCTTGTTTGATTTTTTCTGAATAAATTGTTTTTTCAGGCAGACCAATGCTTTAAAAACGTAACAATAGAGTCGAGCCAGTCTCATGCTATGGCGGAAAAGTCTACCAGAAGAAGAGGTCAAGGCTTTTATGTCAGAATATTTTTTGTGTTTAATCAAATTAATAGCATTTGATACCATGGTCATTTCTCTATAAAATTTGGAAAATAAAAATGTGCTACAAAATTGTTTTTGCCTGTCTGTGACCGAGATAACCTGGTACACGGTTCGAGGGAGTTAGAACCTTAGGTATGACATTATGAACGCCTCAGTATATGACAAACGATTATGGACTAACAAGATGCTTCTAGCTGCTAAATACTTCTGCTGTAGTTTTTAATAACGAATAATATCAAATCAGCTTTCCGTTATTATAGTGAATAGTTTTTGTAAACCCTAGATTTTAAACATCGCAAATTAAACTGCTTCGAGTCAATGAACTATGCCAGGAAATGTGTTAAGCACTCCTTTTTGTCGCCTTGTCATAAACAAATCTTGGCCCAATTCCTGCTAAATAGGTTACTGGGGACCAAAAAAAGTAACTGGTTCTGTCATTGACTTTGGTTTGTACCAACTATTCCATTTCTTTGATGCATTCCTTTTTGTAATGAATATTCGATTTTTCATTCTTTTTGAAGATATTTTAGGTTGGGCATCACATGAATATCGATTCGACTCAATGAAGTGAAAAATTCAGTTGTCCATTTTTGCATTTGATTGTTAAAATTCAAAGAGAAAATAAAAATAATTCAAATTTGTTTTGAAAGCGCTTTCAGAAAATTTCAAGCAGAACAAATTTTAATAATAAAAAAAAGCAATAAATTTGCACTCAAGAGAATAAATAAATCTTGGTGGATCTCTTATTGTGCCATTTTATCTGTACTTCTATTTTCATTCCCTTTGTTGAAAATCGGATATTATACCTGGTATTATTTTCAAATCAAATATTAGGTTATATATTTCAGTACAGTATTAAAGGTGTTAAAGTACCAGCATTTTCATTGTGGGTAATTTGACCTGAAAATTCTGAAAATTCTAAAAATGTATGCCCAGTCATGCAACAAATTTAGGTAATGCCAAGCTAAACTTATAACCTACTTTACAATATTCGAAGATTAAAAAGAACTTACCAGATACATGCCATCCAGTGAGCACAGAGGCAATAAACTAACAACCAAAGTACAAGTGTTGTTGCTCCATATTCAAGATAACGGTCTAATCGTCGAGCAATGCGACCAAGCCTCATGAGTCGAATAATTTTGATTCCACCTATAGCTTCTGACATCCACTGCGAAAATAATAAATAGCCTAGTGAAACACTGAACAAGTTGTCATCAAATGTAAAAGCCAAAAAAAAGATCAGATACATTTTAACAGCGAAATGTCAAAGAGGGGACCTGTTACGATACTCAAATTTCGGTTTCATTGGCATTTAAAGATGGTCAATATTTTTCATTTTCGTAATGTATATGATGCATATTGCATTAANATTGATTTTCTCATGAACATTTTTCAGCAGTAACTTTATAAGATTCTGTGCGTCCTCCATGCTGAAATAGTTTATTTTGATTTATTTTTTTTCGCAAGTTCAGCCTCCTTTTCACGCAGCAGAAGAAAATCTCGGGAAAGGTGTATTACACTTCAGTAAAAGACAAATATCTCCTTGACGTCATAATTTTCCTTGTTTGCTTTTTTCTGAATAAATTGTTTTTTCAGGCAGACCAATGCTTTAAAAACGTAACAATAGAGTCGAGCCAGTCTCATGCTATGGCGGAAAAGTCTACCAGAAGAAGAGGTCAAGGCTTTTATCTCAGAATATTTTTTGTGTTTAATCAAATTAATAGCATTTGATACCATGGTCATTTCTCTATGAGATTTGGAAAATAAAAATGTGCTACAAAATTGTTTTTGCCTGTCTGTGACCGAGATAACCTGGTACACGGTTCGAGGGAGTTAGAACCTTAGCTATGACATTATGAACGCCTCAGTATATGACAAACGATTATGGACTAACAAGATGCTTCTAGCTGCTAAACACTTCTGCTGTAGTTTTTAATAACGAATAATATCAAATCAGCTTTCCGTTATTATAGTGAATAGTTTTTGTAAACCCTAGATTTTAAACATCGCAAATTAAACTGCTTTGAGTCAATGAACTATGCCAGGAAACGTGTTAAGCACTCCTTTTTGTCGCCTTGTCATAAACAAATCTTGGCCCAATTCCTGCTAAATAGGTTACTGAGGACCAAAAAAAGTAACTGGTTCTGTCATTGACTTTGGTTTGTACCAACTATTCCATTTCTTTGATGCATTCCTTTTTGTAATGAATATTCGATTTTTCATTCTTTTTGAAGATATTTTAGGTTGGGCATCTCATGAATATCGATTCGACTCAAAGAAGTGAAAAATTCAGTTGTCTATTTTTGCATTTGATTGTTAAAATTCAAAGAGAAAATAAAAATAATTCAAATTTGTTTTGAAAGCGCTTTCAGAAAATTTCAAACAGAACAAATTTTAATTAAAAAAAAAAAGCAATAAATTTGCACTCAAGAGAGTAAATAAATCTTGGTGGATCTCTTATTGTGCCATTTTATCTGTACTTCTATTTTCATTCCCTTTGCTGAAAACCGGATATTATACCTGGTATTATTTTCAAATCAAATATTAGGTTATATATTTCAGCACAGTATTAAAGGTGTTAAAGTACCAGCATTTTCATTGTGGGTAATTTGACCTGAAAATTCTGAAAATTCTAAAAATGTATGCCCAGTCATGCAACAAATTTAGGTAATGCCAAGCTAAACTTATAACGTACTTTACAATATTCGAAGATTAAAAAGAACTTACCAGATACATGCCATCCAGTGAGCACAGAGGCAATAAACTAACAACCAAAGTATAAGTGTTGTTGCTCCATATTCAAGATAACGGTCTAATCGTCGAGCAATGCGACCAAGCCTCATGAGTCGAATAATTTTGATTCCACCTATAGCTTCTGACATCCACTGCGAAAATAATAAATAGCCTAGTGAAACACTGAACAAGTTGTCATCAAATGTAAAAGCCAAAAAAAAGATCAGATACATTTTAACAGCGAAATGTCAAAGAGGGGACCTGTTACGATACTCAAATTTCGGTTTCATTGGCATTTAAAGATGGTCAATATTTTTCATTTTCGTAATGTATATGATGCATATTGCATTAATGACAACAATAAATTTGAAAATAGCTTTCCTCAAATCTATCCAGAGGAACTACACCTAAAATGTGAACATAAAGTTAACCATGCTACGTTCCTGGAGTTAGATATTACTATCTTAGATGGAATCTTCGTTTACAAGCTTTTTGATAAAAGAGATCAATTTCCTTTTTTATCGTCAGAATGCTTGACCTTTCTGAAAATCTTTCAAAGCATGTATTTTATAGTTCAATATCATTTAAACTACTATGCATAGCCCGCGCAAATCTACAGCACGCTATTGCTGTTATCTTTGCTCGTGTCCCTAACATTCTTCATTTCTTGTTCTCGGCAGTCTTTACGTCT